>JAVTVY010024101.1:0-92784 GCA_036873755.1 Hanleya hanleyi
CACACAGCGACCTATGTATTCTGAGTACATGTTACATCACTGATTTGAGTGAGCTAGTTAATTGCATTTTATCACAGATTAGTTATGGGACCTACATACATAGTTTATGTGTGTCCAACCTTCCTACACATAGTATAGGTGATCGGACTTCACACAGCGACCTATGTATTCTGAGTACATGTAATATCAATGATTTGAGTGCGCTAGCTAATTGCATTTTATCACATATTAGTTGGGGCCTATATACATAGTTTATGTGTGTCCAACCTTCCTACACAGAGTATAGGTGATCGGACTTCACACAGCGACCTATGTATTCCGAGTACATGTATTTAACATCACTGATCTGGGATGATTGAGAGAATTATTTAATTGCATTTTATCACAGTTTAGTAATGGGACATACTTACATAGTTTATGTGTGTCCAACTTATCACTGATCAGGGGTATTTGAGAGAGCCAGTTAATTGCACATTATCACAGTTTAGTTTGAGTGAGCTAGCTAATTGCATTTTATCAAAGTTTAGTTATGGGACCTAAATACACAGTTGAAGTGTGTAAGACCTTCCTACAAAGAGTATAAGTGGTCAGAATTCACACAGTGACTTATGTACCCGAGTCAAATTATATTACACAATGTATTAATGATCTGGGACATACAGAGTCATAATATGGTAAATAAAAATTTATATCCACCTTCCTGTACAGAGTACATGTAATGGTGGTCAGACATTGACTTTTGTATCTGAAGTCAATTATTCGTCATGTATCGATGATTTGTGATATATCGAGTGTTGCATTGTTTTCTTGTATTCAACATCACAGTTAATTCATAGTAAACAACACCCTTGTCTTCTCATCTACATGTAGCTGCAGAGTGTTATGTTGGGCCATCTGCTTCAACAGATGAGAGGGCTACAGGTATATCCACATTGTTCATCATTCTATCACAGTAATGAGACTTTGTTTGCATACGATGGTGTCACTTTTCTATCACCAGTAGTATGCCGGCCATTGTGGTTGATTTTTTTGTAAGGGTGTTCAGGAATGGTGAAGATTCAACACAGTTCCATTTTGTTCCTCTTCTACATTGTATATGTAATATGGTACCACAGCTTTAGCCTGAATATTTGTTGTATCACATTACCATTTCATCTTTTCTGTCACATCCAATGATACCGGTAGCCATTATCTTGTGATGCAGGCATGTCAGAGACCAATTATTTCACATAGTCCAAGTTATGAAATAATGCACACACTTCCACCATCACCCGAAACCCTGTAATGTATCACCCGAAACCCTGTAATGTAATGATCCGCACTGTGACGTGTCTCTGATCTTTCTTGCAAGCAGTTGGTCCTATTAAACAAATAAAGAATTGTGCAATATAATTTGTCTTCACTATCCTGTCAATATAAGCTTACATTTGTAAGTACCATTCTACAGGGGTTGAAATGTTTGTAAAACTTTACTTGTCCCAGGTGACAAGGGACTATTTTTTTTTTACTTGTCACCTTGTTGACAGTAGTTGTCTCAAAATATTACCAAGTTTTGACTTCCTTATATAACCGTGTTCTAATTTTTCATGAAATAGAACAACCAATTAGATTCAGACTTTGTTCTGTTATTCTTTTAGTGTATTTATTTGGGTAGTAGAATACACAGACAGACAGACTACACCATGTATACAGACAAATTACCATTTTGATTGGCTTAGGTGAAGGAAAGTAATTAGGATAATCAGCGTCGTCTGCCGATTTTTGTAATTTGTCCCCGAGTTTTGCAATACACAGAAAATTTATCGTACAGCTTTAAAACTTCACACAGTATATAAACTAAAAAAAAAAAAATTCCCCCATATGTAATTAATCTGGGAATTGACGAAAATCACCAATACCTACCATGTTATTTTGGGGCTACGATGACATTGACCTGCCAATGTTATATAACATGCAGACTTGGTGTCATGGCGTCAAAAAATAACCTACAAATCTCCCATCTAATTGCTGTTTTCGCGATTTGTTGAGAACTACTGGAAGGATTTTCTTGATACTTTGGAATAAAATTAGCACTTTTTATTTTATTTCCTGTGTGAAGTTTCAATATCCCCCGATCAATTGTCTCCGAAATACCGCCGGATATATTATCTGTGACAGACAGTAGAACCAGTATTTTTACAAGGGAAAGAATGTTTTCAATATCATGTGAGTCACTCTTTCGACGGATAATTTTTGGCAAGAAATTCTTGATTGTTCTGCCTTCTTGTGACTGGGATTTCATTCCGACGTTTCAGAAAACGATCCATATTACTGTCGAAGAATAGTTGCCACTAACGCTCTATTCAACCAAAATGACCGAACCACCATGACCAAACGTGTTATCGCTAGGCTGCATTCAGATTCTATAAGCTACGCTGATTGGCTGGATGGAGTTATTAGACTAATGAAATCGCGCGTACCATAATCACTCGACTTGTCACATGGTTATTTTCTATCTTCGCGCACTGGAGAGCGGTTTTCAAAACGACAGTCACAACAACGACATCGGTCATACGGGCCATGAAATCACATAAATTTTATCAACTTCGAGGCCTGCGGAAACTATGCTACACACATTGTTTTGTTAGGCGAAGTATATATCTGTTACAAATAAAAACAGCACTTTATGGCTTTGTTGTCGCAGGCGACAAGTCAGTTTTCTTTTTACTTGTCACTTGCGAAAATCACTTGTGAGCATCATATATCTGATTATTAGCATTGAAAATGACAGATTATTCCTTACATCTTCAATCGTGATAAAATCCATCACAAGATGATGATGTTCACTCTGTGGGAGCCATATACACTGTCGCCTTCTTCATCTTCCTCCAACAGTCAGACTCAAACAAATGGCTTCTTTCTGACCTTCTCCCTGTTACACTTTCTGTAGGAGAAAATATTAAATGGAGTAAGATCTAATATAACTAATTTATTCATAAAGGTTCAATGGGGGAAATATCCCGATTTTCATGACAAGCACTCACTCACTCGGCCCCTCGCAACCCCTGGCAATTTCTCATGCCACCACCCTGCCTCGGGAATATCTCATGAAATCAATCCCACATGGTCTTGCCACATAAAAATAGTATATATTTTCACCCCCCTCCTCCCCCACACACACACTTTACCACCATGCCCCCTTATCTGGATTGGAAAAAAAATCATAATTACTAACATGGATATTATAGTATACTAATTTGGTAGCTACCACCCTATGTTGCATGTTTGTAAATCTCATCCATTTGCCTCTTGACACCCCCCTCCCCCCTAACTGGATGTGTGTGTAGTGGGCATGGTGGGGGGGAGGGGTTATGTAGTGGGCATGCTGGGGGTGGGGGGTTATGTGGTAATACATGGTACAGTTATGATGTATCATTTATCAAGTCTTATCAATGACTTCTCAAATTTCCTTTGATTGTGTCCTTGTAATGTATTCACTTACCGGTACTACTTGTCATCCATCATGGTGTATTTCATAAACATCAAAATGACTTCTTCGTCGATCAGGCACTAGGGCAGCTGGACTTCTCACACTTCTCACTTGATCACTGGATAAACAGTTACACAATGTTGACATGATATTACCCCATTGGACACAAAATGTTGCCAACATTTGATACAGTCTTACGACATTATGTAACTATTATAAATTCATTGGACTGATTAGAATTTCAGACAAAATTGAGGGGTGACTGAATGTTAATAGATGTTTTGAATTATTATAGGATTATAACATGCATAGAATTTTTTTTTGGAATAGGAGATTAATGCATATTAGTTTGCAAGGACCTTAGAGTTCAACAAGCCACAAAGCGTATTGCAAGTATTTTTGTGGACAACGCGGCTGATAATTACTGGTATCCATATGTATATAGCTGTTGACCTATGCAGATATAGTGACAGTTTAATTAATTTTTTTTTGGAAATACATAGGAAATTATATAGCCTGTAAGGGCCTTAGATTGCACTCATCCACAACTGGTATGGAAAAACGACATGCTAAATGTAATAAGTGATTGGAAATTGCAAAATACCGCCAAGTGGTAACAGTAAATTATATCAATGACATATTAAAACAGACAACAGACAGCAAAATTCTTTCACGCAATGAATAAATGAACGGAGAATGAAGAATGAAGCATAGCCCAGTTTTCGACACAGCTTCGATTTCAAAACATAAAGCGAAAGCAACGGGGACGAGATATCTGTGCGTAACGTATTCAGTTCAAACAATTGTTTGTCCATATTACTTACCAGAAAACAGATGTAACGGGACGAGTAATGTTCATTGTTAAAGCTGCCAACAACACCACACGTTCTCTCTCCTCCTCGCACTGCAATCCAGTAGGTGGCGCTTCATAAAACGAAGGACGATAACCGATGACCAGTTGAACCATAGTCCAGTTGAACGTTGAACCAAAAAGTGGTTCTTTGGACGACCACCGCGGGAAAAACAATAACGAGGGCGGGAAATACGTTGAACCGAAAAACAGTTGAACGTATACTCGGTCGAGAATAATTTTGACCCACACAACAGTAATAAGTCTTTCATTTTTGATAACTTCTATGATTGTTTCTGACTGTTGATAGGCTATTTTATGAGCGAAAATAGTAATATGCCATCAAAATAAGTGCATAACAGCGAAGTTTCCCAAATCGACACGCGTTATTAACGACTTGGACATTCAGTTTTAAGCATAACCACATGGTTTATTTGGAAAAGTCTGCAGAATTTAACTTAATATTAATAAGAAAATTACTCCCTGTTCTCAGACATTCATATCCCATTGTTTCGGTCATGTTGGTGTCGTTTTACCATGCACGGAGTTTCATGTGGTTGAACGTATAACCAGTTATAGGTTGAACGTAGAACCAATAATAGGTTCAACGTTTACGCCCAAGCTAGTATCATGTGGTTATACGTAGAACCAGTTATAGGTTGAAAGAAGAACCAATAACAGGTTCAACGTTTACCTCCATGCAAGTATCAATATATGCTTGAATTCGAACTGAAAACGTTCAACCAGATTCCGGGTAAACGTTTACTGTCATTAAAAATTGGTTCAACGTTGAACTGATAACAGGTTGAACATTTACTCACTGAAATTGGCCGTTTTTACAGTGTAGATTTGTATCTAATACCGCTTATGCCGGTGCTAGGGGCCGTGTGGTCATATCATTCAAGTTGCCACATGAACAGGTACAATAAAAGCGTACCTGAGATACAACACATATCTCGAATCGTTAGATTCTTGGTACGTGCTTCAGAATAGGTTTACCAGAAGACTATTCTGTGAAGTCATATGACGCAGTCAGTATGTCGGCACCTCTTCCCACTTCCCATATATGTGTTGTAATTATACAGGGGAATAAGCAGAAACCTATAGAATTGTTTTACGGACGACGGCTGAATATTGAATGACTGACTAGACGCTTGTATATTCCTTTATTTGATTTCTGAATCTAGGTCGTGACCGTTCGACGAACTCTTCGAAGCTGATATAGGGGATGGTTGAACAGAAAAAAATGACGTCTAGAGTTGGACGGAAATGATCCGACGGGTATTTTGCCATTGATTACACAGATGAGTGGCATTGCCATTATTAGCGCCTCGCATGGTGAACAGGTCTAGGTTAACTTGATTGTAGGAGCAGAAATGACCTAGCCTCTTCACCCTATAGGACACGAATCTGGAGTACATGTCACTCAATGCCCATCATCTCCACTGACCTACCGTACGTTCACTCGGCCATAGGTAATATGTTATCATGGGTAATATGTTATCATGACTGACTAGTCCTCCATACCCACCATCCCTACTTATCTACTATACGTTCTCTCACCCATAGTAACATGCAATCATGACTGACTAGTCCTCCATACCCATCATCTCTACTTATATACTATAAGTTCTCTCACCCATAGTAACCTGCAATCATGTCACTCAATGCCCATCATCTCCACTGACCTACCGTACGTTCACTCGGCCATAGGTAATATGTTATCATGGGTAATATGTTATCATGACTGACTAGCCCTCCATACCCACCATCCCTACTTATCTACTATACGTTCTCTCACCCATAGTAACATGCAATCATAACTGACTAGTCCTCCATACCCACCATCTCTACTTATCTACTATACGTTCTCTCACCCATAGTAACATGCAATCATGACTGACTAGTCCTCCATACCCACCATCTCTACTTATCTACTATACGTTCTCTCACCCATAGTAACATGCAATCATAACTGACTAGTCCTCCATACCCACCATCCCTACTTATCTACTATACGTTCTCTCACCCATAGTAACATGCAATCATGACTGACTAGTCCTCCATACCCACCATCTCTAATTATCTACTATACGTTCTCTCACCCATAGTAACATGCAATCATGACTGACTAGTCCTCCATACCCACAATCTCTACTTATCTACTATACGTTCTCTCACCCATAGTAACGTGCAATCATGACTGACTAGTCCTCCATACCCATCATCTCTACTTATCTACTATACGTTCTCTCACCCATAGCAACATGTAATCATGACTAGTCCTCCATACCCACCATCTATATCTACTATACGTTCTCTCACCCATAGTAACATGCAATCATAACTGACTAGTCCTCCACCACCCACCATCTCTACTTATCTACTATACGTTCTCTCACCCATAGTAACATCACAAATCATGACTGACTAGCCCTCCATACCCACCATCCCTACTTATCTACTATACGTTCTCTCACCCATAGTAACATGCAATCATGACTGACTAGTCCTCCATACCCACCATCCCTACTTATCTACTATACGTTCTCTCACCCATAGTAACATGCAATCATAACTGACTAGTCCTCCATACCCACCATCTCTACTTATCTACTATACGTTCTCTCACCCATAGTAACATGCAATCATGACTGACTAGTCCTCCATACCCACCATCCCTACTTATCTACTATACGTTCTCTCACCCATAGTAACATGCAATCATAACTGACTAGTCCTCCATACCCACCATCTCTACTTATCTACTATACGTTCTCTCACCCATAGTAACATGCAATCATGACTGACTAGCCCTCCATACCCACCATCCCTACTTATCTACTATACGTTCTCTCACCCATAGTAACATGCAATCATAACTGACTAGTCCTCCATACCCACCATCTCTACTTATCTACTATACGTTCTCTCACCCATAGTAACATGCAATCATGACTGACTAGTCCTCCATACCCACCATCTCTACTTATCTACTATACGTTCTCTCACCCATAGTAACATGCAATCATGACTGACTATACCTCTTTACCCATCATCTCCACTGATCCACCGTACGTTCTCTCACACATGACTGACAAATAATCATGGGTGACTAATCATCTATAACCATCATATCTACTGATCTATCTTTCGTTCACTCACCCATAAGTAACATGTAATCATGGCTGACTATACCTCTTTACCCATCATCTCCACTGATCCACCGTACGTTCTCTCACACATGACTGACAAATAATCATGGGTGAATCATCTATAACCATTATATCTACTAATCTACCTTTCGTTCACTCACCCATAAGTAACATGTAATCATGGCTGACTACTTCTCCATACCCATCATCTCCACTGATCTACAGTACCTTCTCTCACCCATGAGTAACATGTAACCATGACTGACTAATCCTCTATACCCATCATCTCCACTGATCTACAGTACCGTCTCTCACCCATGAGTAACATGTAACCATGGCTGACTAATCCTCTATACCCATCATCTCCACTGATCTACAGTACCTTCTCTCACCCATAAGTAACATGTAACCATGACTGACTAATCCTCTATACCCATCATCTCCACTGATCTACAGTACCGTCTCTCACCCATGAGTAACATGTAACCATGGCTGACTAATCCTCTATACCCATCATCTCCACTGATCTACAGTACCTTCTCTCACCCATAAGTAACATGTAACCATGACTGACTAATCCTCTATACCCATCATCTCCACTGATCTACAGTACCTTCTCTCACCCATAAGTAACATGTAACCATGACTGACTAATCCTCTATACCCATCATCTCCACTGATCTACAGTACCTTCTCTCACCCATGAGTAACATGTAACCATGACTGAATAATCCGCTATACCCATCATCTCCACTGATCTACAGTACCTTCTCTCACCCATGAGTAACATGTAACCATGGCTGACTAATCCTCTATACCCATCATCTCCACTGATCTACAGTACCTTCTCTCACCCATAAGTAACATGTAACCATGACTGACTAATCCTCTATACCCATCATCTCCACTGATCTACAGTACCTTCTCTCACCCATGAGTAACATGTAACCATGGCTGACTAATCCTCTATACCCATCATCTCCACTGATCTACAGTACCTTCTCTCACCCATGAGTAACATGTAATCATGACTGACTAATCCTCTATACCCATCATCTCCACTGATCTACAGTACCGTCTCTCACCCATGAGTAACATGTAACCATGACTGACTAATCCTCTATACCCATCATCTCCACTGATCTACAGTACCTTCTCTCACCCATAAGTAACATGTAACCATGACTGACTAATCCTCTATACCCATCATCTCCACTGATCTACAGTACCTTCTCTCACCCATGAGTAACATGTAACCATGACTGAATAATCCGCTATACCCATCATCTCCACTGATCTACAGTACCTTCTCTCACCCATAAGTAGCATGTAACCATGACTGACTAATCCTCTATACCCATCATTTCCACTGATCTACAGTACCTTCTCTCACCCATGAGTAACATGTAACCATGACTGAATAATCCGCTATACCCATCATCTCCACTGATCTACAGTACCTTCTCTCACCCATGAGTAACATGTAACCATGACTGAATAATCCGCTATACCCATCATCTCCACTGATCTACAGTACCTTCTCTCACCCATAAGTAGCATGTAACCATGACTGACTAATCCTCTATACCCATCATCTCCACTGATCTACAGTACCTTCTCTCACCCATGAGTAGCATGTAACCATGGCTGACTAATCCTCTATACCCATCATCTCCACTGATCTACAGTACCTTCTCTCACCCATAAGTAACATGTAACCCTGACTGACTAATCCTCTATACCCATCATCTCCGCTGATCTACAGTACCTTCTCTCACCCATGAGTAACATGTAACCATGACTGACTAATCCTCTATACACATCATCTCCACTGATCTGCAGTACCTTCTCTCACCCATAAGTAACATGTAACCATGACTGACTAATCCTCTATACCCATCATCTCCACTGATCTACAGTACCTTCCCTCACCCATAAGTAACATGTGACCATGACTGACTAGTCCTCTATACCCATAATCTCCACTGATCGACCGTACGTTCTCTCACCCATAAGTAACATGTAATCATGACTGACTAGTCCTCTATAACCATCATTTCCACTGATCTACAGTACCTTCTCTCACCCATAAGTAACATGTAATCATGACTGACTAGTCCTCTATAACCATCATTTCCACTGATCTACCGTACGTTCTCTCACTCATAAGTAACATGTAATCATGACTGACTAGTCCTCTATAACCATCATTTCCACT
Source organism: Hanleya hanleyi (assembly GCA_036873755.1). NCBI lineage: Eukaryota > Metazoa > Mollusca > Polyplacophora > Lepidopleurida > Hanleyidae > Hanleya > Hanleya hanleyi. The sequence goes on from JAVTVY010024101.1 coordinate 9,693, forward strand.
GATCTACCGTACGTTCTCTCACTCATAAGTAACATGTAATCATGACTGACTAGTCTTCTATAACCATCATTTCCACTGATCTACAGTACGTTCTCTCACCCATAAGTAACATGTAATCATGACTGACTAGTCCTCTATAACCATCATTTCCACTGATCGACCGTACGTTCTCTCACCCATAAGTAACATGTAATGATGACTGACTAGTCCTCTATAACCATCATTTCCACTGATCGACCGTACGTTCTCTCACCCATAAGTAACATGTAATGATGACTGACTAGTCCTCTATAACCATCATTTCCACTGATCGACCGTACGTTCTCTCACCCATAAGTAACATGTAATCATGACTGACTAGTCCTCTATAACCATCATTTCCACTGATGTACCGTACGTTCTCTCACTCATAAGTAACATGTAATCATGACTGATTAGTCCTCTATAACCATTATTTCCACTGATCTACCGTACGTTATCTCACCCATAAGTAACATGTAACCATGACTGGCTAGCCCTCTATACCCATCATCTCCACTGATCTACCGTACGTTCAGTCACCCATAAGTAACATGTAATGATGACTGACTAGTCCTCTATACCCATCATCTCCTATTGTGACGGAAATTTATCTGAAATAATATTTCTATGAGTAGGGCGAAAGTTTATCTGAGATAATTTTTCTGTCATAATTAATTCTTGGTCGATTATCAACAACTCAGATATTACGGAAAGTACTGTTATTAATAGGTATTGTTTGTTATATATCAGACACGATCAGCTGATATATGTAAACAACTGGATCTATATTTAGACCCTCGCGTGCAGTGCTACGTTGCAGCACGCGCTCTTTGATCTTGGCGTTCCACCGACGTACAAGAAGCTAAATTGAGACGAAGAATTTCACTACCATTGCCAAGTAAATTGTAAGTTTATTACGGAAAGAATTTATATTGCATAAATTCCTGCAGGAAATAGGAAGTACACATATCAGAGAATATTGTCTTGACGTGAAAAGTTTGGACATTTCATATTTACGGAGATATGAATTTTTATAGTTGAGCTGGTTTTGTGTGTAAACCATTGCAGCATATAGGGAAACAGCTGTCATCTTCGTTTTGCTATGTCACAAAAAGTGCTCGAATAACTTATTTCTAAATGATTTCATGACGAATCCAACTAAGGTTAGGAAGTATATATATTTTACGAAATTGTCAAGAACTGTCAGCACATAAGACGCTCTGGTTGATGAGATCTGATTTTTTTGAAGTTTGGCAATTTTCTGACTTCGAGCTTCGAATACCCGCCGCCATATTGTTTCGCCCGGCGGTGTTCGTTTGTCATTATGGAAAAATCATTAATTAATCATATTTTGAGATATATTTCTCAAGACAACCTGGTATTCATTGAAAATATAATTGTTCAGGCTTACCTTGCTAACTCGGTTGCTACCTTTGAGGTAATATTTTTTCAATAGATCGGCATTTCTTTCCGCCGATGCGATGAGAAAACATGCCTGATTTTGCATGCAGTTTTCGTGCATACGTCTCGCACAAGTTCGGGAGCGATAACTTTTCCATCTTCGTCTATAAAGTGTTCTTTTTGGAATATAAATATATCCATGGAAAGTTCAGGATACAGGCTTTCGTATGATATCTGGTTCTGACAATGATTCATCGGAACTTTGTATAATTTTTGCCTCGAAATTGCATATACGTTTTGGTAAAGTGCGCTCTCAATTCAGCCTGCCGTCTGCATCAGTTGTCGAGTATATTACGTCACCGCGTTTGCAGAATTGAAATTATTGACCAATCAAAATTCGGCATTTTCGTTTAGTCGTAGAATTTTACGTCATTGGCTTGGCAACTGGTTAGCAACCCAGCACTATAAAAGGCAGAAATTTCGCCAATATGTCAGACGATCTCAGACACTCGGAGGGTAAGGATCTAAACCAGACAGCCTTTAGCATACAGACCAAAAGTACAGCCTACAGTCAAGTGTGAAGATTACAGTTTAGGATTACATAGTAGATGATTACATGTTCAATGATTACATGCTGAGCAGTAAATGATTACATGGTAAATGATTACATGTTCAATGATTACATGCTGAACAGTAAATGATTACATGTATCATGATTACATGTAATCATGGTTACATGTCTCATGGTTACATGTCACCTGCTTATATAGGAGAGCTAGGAACAGTGAAATTAACCGTGTACTTCCTATTTCAAGCATTATTTGAGGAACTGAGTATATTTTCGTGATAATTGGGAAATACCATATGTCACCAGAAACTTGGAGCAACTATATCTGATGATTACATCTATGATTACATTGACAAACTTACCTGATTCAATTAACTGTATATATATTTGATCATCTGATTCAAGAATAAACTGTGTTATGAATATTATTCAATTGAATATATCTGACTTGAAGTTGGTTCTTGTGGAACTGTTCAAATATTGGAAACTGTGATGCCGAGAAGATTACATTATCTGAAATAACTGGTTACAAACTGTCATCCATTAGAAAGTACATGAGTAATCTTAGAACGATTACAAACATCATCCATAGAAAGTGGGGAATCACTAATGTCATCCTAAGATTAAGATATCACCGATGTCAACCATACAAATCGCTTAAGACATCCAGTATCAGGAACGTCATCATCGATAGAGGTACAATTATTCCATGGGAAGATTACCAGCGTCATCAGGCAGAAGATTATCAAGAATTCACAGATATGCTATAGTCCTGGTTTACAGAAATCACAGATCGGTCATATAATACAAATAATGAACTGACTCTATTAAATATAAAGATAACAGTAGTGAGATAGTAACAATTCTATGATACAACGAGGGAGTAGCAGCAAAGTGAGAGATACAAGAGGAAAGAGCGAGAATCTGAATCCAGTTGGTAGCGGCGTCTCCGGAGGTTAAAGGAAGAAAATAGGCAAACGCTAAACTTAAATATTTTCCTATTTTTAATGAAAAATAGGTGGTGGCAGCATTGAATATTAGTGGTGAAAGTGACTTGACTTGAAATATTTGACTGAGAGTACACTGTACGCTTTTAAAACCGCTACACTATGATCTACCGTACGTTCTCTCACCCATAAGTAACATGCAATTATGACTGACTAGTCCTCTATAGCCATCATCGCCACTCATCTACCGTGCGTTCTCTCACCCATAAGTAACATGTAACCATGACTGACTAATCCTCTATACCCATCATCTCCACTGATCTACAGTACCGTCTCTCACCCATAAGTAACATGTAACCATGACTGACTAATCCTCTATACCCATCATCTCCACTGATCTACAGTACCTTCTCTCACCCATAAGTAACATGTAACCATGACTGACTAATCCTCTATACCCATCATCTCCACTGATCTACAGTACCTTCTCTCACCCATAAGTAACATGTAACCATGACTGACTAATCCTCTATACCCATCATCTCCACTGATCTACAGTACCTTCTCTCACCCATGAGTAACATGTAACCATGACTGACTAATCCTCTATACCCATCATCTCCACTGATCTACAGTACCTTCCCTCACCCATAAGTAACATGTGACCATGACTGACTAGTCCTCTATAACCATCATTTCCACTGATCTACCGTACGTTATCTCACCCATAAGCAACATGTAACCATGACTGGCTAGTCCTCTATACCCATCAACTCCACTGATCTACCGTACGTTCAGTCACCCATAAGTAACATGTAATGATGACTGACTAGTCCTCTATACCCATCATCTCCTATGATCTACCGTACGTTCTCTCACCCATAAGTAACATGCAATTATGACTGACTAGTCCTCTATAGCCATCATCGCCACTCATCTACCGTGCGTTCTCTCACCCATAAGTAACATGTAATGATGACTGACTAGTCCTCTATACCCATCATCTCCTATGATCTACCGTACGTTCTCTCACCCATAAGTAACATGTAATGATGACTGACAAGTCCTCTATACCCATCATCTCCTATGATCTACCGTACGTTCTCTCACCCATAAGTAACATGTAATGATGACTGACTAGTCCTCTATACCCATCATCTCCTCTGATCTACCGAACGTTCTCTCACCCATAAGTAACATGTAATCATGACTGACTAGTCCCATATACCGATCATCTCCTCTGATCTATCGTACGTTCTCTCACCCATAAGTAACATGTAATCATGGCGGACTAGTCCTCTATACCCGTCATCTCCACTGATCAACCGTACGTTCTCTCACCCATAAGTAACATGACTGACTAGTCCTCTATACCCATCATCTCCTCTGATCTATCGTACGTTCTCACCCATAAGTAACATGTAATCATGACTGACTAGTCCTCTATACCCATCATCTCCTCTGATCTACCGTACGTTCTCTCACCCATAAGTAACATGTAATCATGACTGACTAGTCCTGCATACCCATCATCTCCACTGATCTACTGTACGTTCACTCACCCGTAAGTAACATGTAATCATGACTGACTAGTCCTCTATACCATCATCTCCTCTGATCTACCATACGTTCACTCACCCGTAAGTAACATGTAATCATGACTGACTAGACCTCTTTTCCCATCTTCTCCACAGACCTACAGTACGTTCACTCGCTCATATAAAACATGTAATCCTGACGGACTAATCCTCTATACCCATCATCTCCACTGATCTACCTTACTTCCTCTCACCCATAAGTAACATGTATTTATGACTGACTAGTTTCCATAATCTCCACTGATCTACCGTATCTTCACCCACCCATGTCATCATGTCTGACTAGGCCTCTATACCCATCATCTCCACTGATCTACGTTCACTCAATCACAAGTAACATGTAATCATGACCGATTAGTCCTCTAGACTCGTTTAACCCACTGATCTACCGTGCGCTCAATCACCCATAAGTAACATGTAATCATGGCTGACTAATCCTCTATACCCATCATCTCCACCGATTTACCGTAAGTTCTCTCACCCATAAGTAACATGTAATCATGGCGGACTAGTCCTCTATACCCGTCATCTCCACTGATCAACCGTACGTTCTCTCACCCATAAGTAACATGACTGACTAGTCCCATATACCCATCATCTCCCCTGATCTATCGTACGTTCTCTCACCCATAAGTAACATGTAATCATGACTGACTAGTCCTCTATACCCATCATCTCCTCTGATCTATCGTACGTTCTCTCACCCATAAGTAACATGTAATCATGACTGACTAGTCCTCTATACCCATCATCTCCTCTGATCTACCGTACGTTCTCTCACCCATAAGTAACATGTAATCATGACTGACTAGACCTCTTTTCCCATCTTCTCCACAGACCTACAGTACGTTCACTCGCTCATATAAAACATGTAATCCTGACGGACTAATCCTCTATACCCATCATCTCCACTGATCAACCTCACTTCCTCTCACCCATAAGTAACATGTATTTATGACTGACTAGTTTCCATAATCTCCACTGATCTACCGTACCTTCACCCACCCATGTAATCATGTCTGACTAGGCCTCTATACCCATCATCTCCACTGATCTACGTTCACTCAATCACAAGTAACATGTAATCATGACCGATTAGTCCTCTAGACTCGTTTAACCCACTGATCTACCGTGCGCTCAATCACCCATAAGTAACATGTAATCATGGCTGACTAATCCTCTATACCCATCATCTCCACCGATTTACCGTAAGTTCTCTCACCCATAAGTAACATGTAATCATGGCGGAGTAGTCCTCTATACCCGTCATCTCCACTGATCAACCGTACGTTCTCTCACCCATAAGTAACATGACTGATTAGTCCTCTATACCCATCATCTCCACTGATCTACCGTACGTTCTCTCACCCATAAGTAACATGTAATCATGACTGACTAGACTTCTTTTCCCATCTTCTCCAGAGACCTACAGTACGTTCACTCGCTCAAATAAAACATGTAAGTATGTTTACAACAACATGGAAACAAGCCTATGTTTATGTATACTATGATTGTCTTTTGGAATTTGGTGCTAATACTGTTATATGGAATATGGAATAGGTCTTTGGATTATGGACGCGGATATTCTCTAATGGACGACGGCTGGATTATGAATGACGGACTAGACGCTTGTAATATAATCATGACGGACTAGTTCTCTATACCCATAATCTCCACTGATCAACCGTACGTTCTCTCACCCATAATCATGACGGACTAGTTCTCTATCCCCATAATCTCCACTGATCACCCGTACGTTCTCTCACCCATAAGTAACATGTAATCATGACGGACTAGTTCTCTATACCCATAATTTCCACTGATCAACCGTACGTTCTCTCACCCATAAGTAACATGTAATCATGACGGACTACTTCTCTATACTCATAATCTCCACTGATCAACCGTACGCTCTCTCACCCATAAGTAACATGTAATCATGACGGACTAGTCCTCTATACCCATCATCTTCACTGATCAACTGTACGTTCTCTATACCCAGCAGACCGGGTGCTGTACTGTCTGGGCTGAGCAGTGTACAGAATAATAGGAACTGTGGACACTCTCGTGTTCTGGCACATGTAGGCATCGTCGGGATATGACTGAAACAATGTTGAAAACGACGTTAAATCCTACTCACTCACTCACTCTATACCCAGCATCTTCTTTGATCCACCGTGCGTTCACTCACCCATAAGTAACATGTAATCATGGCTGACTCATCCTCTATACCCATTATCTCCACCGATTTACCGTACGTTATCTCACTCATAAGTAACATGTAATCATGACGGACTAGTCCTCTATACCCGTAATCTCCACTGACTAACCGTACGTTATCTCACCCACAAGTAACATGTAATCATGACGGACTAGTCCTCTATACCCATCATCTCCACTGATCTACAGTACGTTATCTCACCCATAAGTAACATGTAATCATGACTGACTAGTCCTCTATCCCCATCATCTCCACTGATCAACTGTACGTTCTCTCACCCATAAGTAGCATGTAATCGTGACTGACTAGTCCTCTATACCCAGCAGACCGGGTGCTGTACTGGCTGGGCTGACCAGTGTCCAGAATAATACGAACTGTGGACACTCTCGTGTTCTGGCACATGTAGGCACCGTCGTGATATGACTGAAACAATGTTGTAAACGACGTTAAATCCTACCCACTCACTCACTCACTCTATACCCAGCATCTTCTTTGATCCACCGTACGTTCACTCACCCATAAGTAACATGTAATCATGGCTGACTAGTCCACTAAATCCATCATCTCCATTGGTCTACCGTACGTTCTTTCACCCATAAGTAACATGCAATCATAACTGACCAGTCCTCTATACCCATCATCTCCTCTGATCTACCGTACGTTCACTCACCGACGCTAAACCTTAATTCTCTCTCTCTCCCTTACACACAAGTAAAACTTTCACCGTACAAGAATACTATTAGACCGAAAGGCTGGTGAATTACCAGCGTATATCATTTTTAAATACTCTGTATCCGAATAAATTCAGAAATAATACCAGAATATGACTTTTATAGTTACTCTGTACGGTACATGAATAAAGTCAAGAGGAAGGTAATTTACCAGAATATGACTTTTATAGTTACTCAGTACGGTACATGTATAACATGTGTAACATGTAACCATGACTGACTAGTCCTCTATACCATCAACTCCACTGATCTACCTTTCGTTCACTCACCCATAAGTAACATGCAATCATGACGGACTAGTCCTCTATACCCATCATCTTCACTGATCAACTGTACGTTCCCTATACCCAGCAGACCGGGTGCTGTACTGGCTGGGCTGATCAGTGTACAGAATAATAGGAACTGTGGACACTCTCGTGTTCTGGCACATGTAAGCACCGTCGTGATATGACTGAAACAATGTTGAAAACGACATTAAATCCTACTCACTCACTCACTCACTCTATACCCAGCATCTTCTTTGATCCACTGTACGTTCACTCACCCATAACTAGCATGTAATCATGGCTGACTAATCCTCTATACCCATTATCTCCACCGATTTACCGTACGTTATCTCACTCATAAGTAACATGTAATCATGACGGACTAGTCCTCTATACCCATCATCTCCACTGATTAACCGTACGTTATCTCACCCACAAGTAACATGTAATCATGACGGACTAGTCCTCTATACCCATCATCTCCACTGATCTACAGTACGTTATCTCACCCATAAGTAACATGTAATCATGACGGACTAGTCCTCTATACCCATCATCTTCACTGATCAACTGTACGTTCTCTATACCCAGCAGACCGGGTGCTGTACTGGCTGGACTGATCAGTGTACAGAATAATAGGAACTGTGGACACTCTCGTGTTCTGGCACATGTAGGCACCGTCGTGATATGACTGAAACAATGTTGAAAACGACGTTAAATCCTACTCACTCACTCACTCACTCTATACCCAGCATCTTCTTTGATCCACCGTACGTTCACTCACCCATAAGTAACATGTAATCATGGCTGACTAATCCTCTATACCCATTATCTCCACCGATTTACCGTACGTTATCTCACTCATAAGTAACATGTAATCATGACGGACTAGTCCTCTATACCCATAATCTCCACTGATTAACCGTACGTTATCTCACCCACAAGTAACATGTAATCATGACGGACTAGTCCTCTATAACCATCATTTCCACTGATCTACAGTACCTTCTCTCACCCATAAGTAACATGTAATCATGACTGACTAGTCCTCTATAACCATCATTTCCACTGATCTACAGTACCTTCTCTCACCCATAAGTAACATGTAATCATGACTGACTAGTCCTCTATAACCATCATCTCCACTGATCGACCGTACGTTCTCTCACTCATAAGTAACATGTAATCATGACTGACTAGTCCTCTATAACCATCATTTCCACTGATCTACAGTACCTTCTCTCACCCATAAGTAACATGTAATCATGACTGACTAGTCCTCTATAACCATCATTTCCACTGATCTACCGTACGTTCTCTCACTCATAAGTAACATGTAATCATGACTGACTAGTCCTCTATAACCATCATTTCCACTGATCTACCGTACGTTCTCTCACCCATAAGTAACATGTAATCATGACTGACTAGTCCTCTATAACCATCATTTCCACTGATCTACAGTACGTTCTCTCACCCATAAGTAACATGTAATCATGACTGACTAGTCCTCTATAACCATCATTTCCACTGATCTACCGTACGTTCTCTCACCCATAAGTAACATGTAATCATGACTGACTAGTCCTCTATAACCATCATTTCCACTGATCGACCGTACGTTCTCTCCCCCATAAGTAAGATGTAATGATGACTGACTAGTCCTCTATAACCATCATTTCCACTGATCTACCGTACGTTCTCTCACCCATAAGTAACATGTAATCACTGACTCCCCCATAAGTCGAAGATAAGTAATGATGACTGACTAGTCCTCTATAACCATCATTTCCACTGATCGACCGTACGTTCTCTCACCCATAAGTAACATGTAATCATGACTGACTAGTCCTCTATACCCATAATCTCCACTGATCGACCGTACGTTCTCTCACCCATAAGTAACATGTAACCATGACTGACTAGTCCTCTATACCCATCATCTCCACTGATCGACCGTACGTTCTCTCACCCATAAGTAACATGTAATGATGACTGACTAGTCCTCTATAACCATCATTTCCACTGATCGACCGTACGTTCTCTCACCCATAAGTAACATGTAATCATGACTGACTAGTCCTCTATACCCATAATCTCCACTGATCGACCGTACGTTCTCTCACCCATAAGTAACATGTAATCATGACTGACTAGTCCTCTATACCCATAATCTCCACTGATCGACCGTACGTTCTCTCACCCATAAGTAACATGTAACCATGACTGACTAGTCCTCTATACCCATAATCTCCACTGATCGACCGTACGTTCTCTCCCCCATAAGTAAGATGTAATGATGACTGACTAGTCCTCTATAACCATCATTTCCACTGATCTACCGTACGTTCTCTCACTCATAAGTAACATGTAACCATGACTGACTAGTCCTCTATAACCATCATTTCCACTGGTCTACAGTACCTTCTCTCACCCATAAGTAACATGTAATGATGACTGACTAGTCCTCTATAACCATCATTTCCACTGATCGACCGTACGTTCTCTCACCCATAAGTAACATGTAATGATGACTGACTAGTCCTTTATAACCATCATTTCCACTGATCTACTGTACGTTCTCTATACCCAGCAGACCGGGTGCTGTACTGGCTGGGCTGATCAGTGTACAGAATAATAGGAACTGTGGACACTCTCGTGTTCTGGCACATGTAGGCACCGTCGTGATATGACTGAAACAATGTTGAAAACGACGTTAAATCCTACTCACTCACTCACTCACTCTATACCCAGCATCTTCTTTGATCCACCGTACGTTCACTCACCCATAAGTAACATGTAATCATGGCTGACTAATCCTCTATACCGATTATCTCCACCGATTTACCGTACGTTATCTCACTCATAAGTAACATGTAATCATGACGGACTGGTCCTCTATACCCATAATCTCCACTGATTAACCGTACGTTATCTCACCCACAAGTAACATGTAATCATGACGGACTAGTCCTCTATACCCATCATCTCCACTGATCTACAGTACGTTATCTCACCCATAAGTAACATGTAATCATGACGGACTAGTCCTCTATACCCATCATCTTCACTGATCAACTGTACGTTCTCTATACCCAGCAGACCGGGTGCTGTACTGGCTGGGCTGATCAGTGTACAGAATAATAGGAACTGTGGACACTCGTGTTCTGGCACATGTAGGCACCGTCGTGATATGACTGAAATAATGTTGAAAACGACGTTAAATCCTACTCACTCACTCACTCACTCTATACCCAGCATCTTCTTTGATCCACCGTACGTTCACTCACCCAGAAGTAACATGTAATCATGGCTGACTAATCCTCTATACCCATTATCTCCACCGATTTACCGTACGTTATCTCACTTATAAGTAACATGTAACCATGACGGACTAGTCCTCTATACCCATAATCTACACGGATTAACCGTACGTTATCTCACCCACAAGTAACATGTAATCATGACGGACTAGTCCTCTATACCCATCATCTCCACTGATCTACAGTACGTTATCTCACCCATAAGTAACATGTAATCATGACTGACTAGTCCTCTATCCACATCATCTCCACTGATCAACTGTACGTTCTTTCACCCATAAGTAGCATGTAATCGTGACTGACTAGTGCTCTATACCCAGCAGACCGGGTGCTGTACTGGCTGGGCTGACCAGTGTCCAGAATAATACGAACTGTGGACACTCTCGTGTTCTGGCACATGTAGGCACCGTCGTGATATGACTGAAACAATGTTGTAAACGACGTTAAATCCTACTCACTCACTCACTCACTCTATACCCAGCATCTTCTTTGATCCACCGTACGTTCACTCACCCATAAGTAACATGTAATCATGGCTGACTAGTCCACTAAATCCATCATCTCCATTGGTCTACCGTACGTTCTTTACCCATATTAACATGCAATCATAACTGACCAGTCCTCTATACCCATCATCTCCTCTGATCTACCGTACGTTCACTCACCGACGCTAAACCTTAATTCTCTCTCTCTCCCTCACACACAAGTAAAACTTTCACCGTACAAGAATACTATTAGACCGAAAGGCTGGTGAATTACCAGCGTATATCATTTTTAAATACTCTGTATCCGAATAAATTCAGAAATAATACCAGAATATGACTTTTATAGTTACTCTGTACGGTACATGAATAAAGTCAAGAGGAAGGTAATTTACCAGAATATGACTTTTATAGTTACTCAGTACGGTACATGTATAACATGTGTAACATGTAACCATGACTGACTAGTCCTCTATACCATCAACTCCACTGATCTACCTTTCGTTCACTCACCCATAAGTAACATGTAATCATGGCTGACTAGTTCTCTATATCTATCATCTCCACTGATCTACCGTACGTTCTCTCACCCATAAGTAACATGTAATCATGACTGACTAGTCCTCTATACCATCATCTCCACTGATCTACAGTACCTTCTCTCACCCATGAGTAACATGTAACCATGACTGACTTCCGGTCAAGATGGCGATCGAGGCAGGTGGCTGAATTTTTCGCTCCTCGCTGTGCCTGGAAAATACCGATAAATGACCGAAATATGACTGAAACATTTATTTCAAAGTTTATTTAGTGACGGTGCGTTTTCGCTGGAGGTTCCGAGATAATAATATTCCCGTTCTGGCTAATTCCTACGCCTGTAACTGTGATCTGAACAAGAGTTGATTTGCACGGGCAAATAATAACACGTGGAAACATGGCGGACAGCAAGGAGAAGCCGGGCAAAACCTCTCAGTCAAAAAAGCCCCAACAAACAAAAGGTGATCAACAGACCATGTCTGAAGCGACGGAATCCTCTTTCCTGAAAGTAGTATCGGAATTAAAAACGCATATGTTGGACATGGAAGCCCGACTGTCTGCCAAAATGGACGCTAATAAAACCGAAATTTCGACCAAAATCGCCGAAATCCAGAAAGAGTTTAACCAACTACAGGACCGACAGGAGGATATTGAACAAACGGTGGGCTATTTCGAGAAAAAATTACAGGATGTTACGGAAACTTCAGACCTAGCCCTTGTTGGCGTGACCAGGGGATGCTCACGCCATTGGGTGGGAGAAACCAAGCTATAGCGCACGACAAACAGCAAAATTCAACTCTTGAAATTCGACCCAAATACATGAGTAAATACGTACCTTATTTCATCAACTTATCCATATACACACTCAATCTGCTTACGAAAGCACAGAGGGTAGGAAAAAAACAAGTGACTCGGGATTGTTGTTGTTTCTCGGCACATATCTCAAAACGTCCTTCCCGCTTCGCGCCATCTTTCTTTCCTTTCCTTTGAGCGCACGAGGATTACCCAAAATGCAAACCGCGCACGTGTTCGGAAAGAAATTTGTCCACTCGCAAACAACATGTCGGCTGTTAAGAGGGCCATCAATTCTGTTGTGTCCGACTTGAATTTGAATTATTTACTCAAAACGGAACAACGGAATATTTTGAAGTATCTGTGTGCCAAAAAGCAACAGAATTGATGGCCCTCCTAACAGCTGACATGTTGTTTACCAGTGGACGAATTTCTTTCCGAACACGTGTGCGGTTTGCATTTTGGGTAATCCTCGGCGAGAGTCTCGGGCTTCCGCAAAACAACACGTGCTCACGGAATTGAGCAGGGAAGACGTTATGTTTGTCCCGAGGAACAACAACAACCCCGAGTCACTTATTTTTTCCTACCCTCTGTGCCTTCGTGAGGAGTTTGTGTGTGTACAGTATTGAAGTTGATGGTATAAGGTACGTTTTAAATATCTATTTCTGTCAAATTACATGAAATGGAATGTTGTTGTTGCTCGCGCGCTATAGCTTGGTTTCTCCCACCCAATGGCGTGAGCATCCCCTGGTCACGCCAACAAGGGCTACTTCAGACCCTGACCTAATTCGACAAATGGCATTGGAGATAGAAGAGCTGAAGAAAAAACTTACCATTTCGGAGAGCCATGATCGTAAATACAACCTCGTAGTGTATGGCCTGACCGGCGCAGATAAACAGGGTGATTTGGAAGCTTTTATTAGGAAATACCTCTTCATAGAGAAGCTCGGCATTGCAGAGGCGGAGGCAAAGGAAATTTCCATTGTGAACACGCATTTTATTCCGCGGAGATCTCGGGTCACTGATACTCCTGAGCCGATTGTTATTCGTTTTGTGTACTGGAAGGAAAAGGAACTGGTGAAAAGATCACGGTACAAACTCAAAGGCTCGTCAATCCGGATCTACCAGGATATACCCCAGTGCTTACAACAAGAGGTAGGGAAACTTGCACAGCAGGCCCACACTATGAGAACTGGAGGTAAGCTAGCTAGAGTGAAAACGACACACAGTGAAGCCTTTATTCAGGTAAAAGTCGGGGATAGTTGGAAAAGATTGTAAAGTCGTCTTCGGTAAATCTGTACATTGCAGGTTATGTCGTTTTCTTTCTGTATCACGTGACACTGGTACACGGTAACATAAATTTGTGGTCTTTCTTGTGTCTCCTGAAAATTCGATGGGCTATCTACCGTTCCTTGATATTTAATTATTCTGCATTTGAGACGACACGAACAAGAAGTTTCCAGTCATACTTGGCTTTCGGAGCTTTTTTGTCTGTGTGCGCAGTGGAATTGACCACGACAAATTTGTGCGCGAGGCCGTCTGCCTAAACAGGTAACGTTGTCCGGAGTATCTGTTGTAGTATTTGATACTTACATACAGACAAATTGTAAAGTTGCTGGACGCTATGGAGTACATCTAGATGGATTTAGTGGACTAGTCAGCCATGATTACATGTTACTTATGGGTGAGTGAACGTACGGTGGATCAAAGAAGATGCTGGGTATAGAGTGAGTGAGTGAGTGAGTAGGATTTAACGTCGTTTACAACATTGTTTCAGTCATATCACGACGGTGCCTACATGTGCCAGAACACGAGAGTGTCCACAGTTCGTATTATTCTGGACACTGGTCAGCCCAGCCAGTACAGCACCCGGTCTGCTGGGTATAGAGCACTAGTCAGTCACGATTACATGCTAAATTAAATTTCTTATGATTGAAGTATAGATCCGTAGCTGAGTTGATCAATTGTTGAGAGAAACGCAAGTTGAATTGACTTCTAATTATTTGGATTGAGATGTATCAATATTATTGATAAAGTACTAATCCTATATATTTATGGACAACTCGCCACTGCACGTAGTAGCAGTATTTGATACTACATGAAACACAAAGATAAATTGAAAAGATGCCAGGACGCTATGGAGTACATGTAGTTGGATTTGCTATGATTGAAGTATAGATCTGTAGCTCCTTCTTAATTACATATGTGTGTCTGAGAAATGGGCTAAATATATATCACACTTGTCGGCGTAAAGTTTTTGTATCTCGACAATGTATAAAATGAATCACTCGATAAAATGAATTACTTGTCATTGGCGACAGATAGATCTCTCTATATAGAGAGCACTGGCTATGATGACTATTTCTGATATTAAATATGTTACGATAAATTATAAATGAATCGCACGATAAAATGAATTATTTGTGACTGCCGACAGATGGATTTATATAGTGAGCACTGGCTATGATGACGATCCTTGACACGTTCAATTTCAATTTATTGCTCAGAAACTTTACATAAAAGTAAGTATTGACGCTACAGTGTAGTATATTATTTAATATTGAAGGAATCTGGCGAATCTCGGAGCCTACAGATTTTCATCAGATAAGTGATGCTGTTTCTTTTTTTGATATCGGGATCACGCTTCTAGCTGCATGGTATTAAATGTCTTTGGTCAATTGATAAAATTAATCACCTAATACTCATCATTTGTAGCCTATATTGAACACCACTATCCTAGTACAGCGAGGTTGACCGCCCGACAGACTGGGGGAAGTTTTGTTACTTTTCAAATGTGATTTTGTCCATGTTCTTATACAGAGAAAATGTCCATATCATGCATGTATTACCTGTGTCAAATGTAGGGTCGCGTGTCACATTATCAGATATATCCATTTAACAAATTATGGCATCAGGTAAAATTATTAGCTTTAATTGTCAAGGCTTGAATGGAGATCAGAAGAGACAGGATGTTTTTCATTATCTGAAAAATAAGAACTATTCGATTTACTGTTTACAGGATGTACACTTTCCGGAACAGTTAATTAAAACGGTAGAAAAAGAATGGGGGTACAAATGCTATGTGAGTCCTTCAGCTAGTAACTCGCGTGGGGTTGCCATACTCTTTAACAATAACTTTGAATTTAAAGTAGAAGGTGAGAAGTGTGACTCGAGTGGTAACCTATTAGCTTTGTCACGTACAATACATGGTAATAATATCACTTTAATTAATCTATATGGGCCAAATAACGATTCCCCAACTTTCTATGCAGAGGAAGTTAATCAGACGATCGAAGATTTCAATAATCCGTTTTTAATTATGTGTGGCGATTGGAATTTAGTCCAAAATCCAGAGATGGATTACTATAATTATAGTCATGTAAACAATCCCAGAGCTCGTCAGACTGTTCTAGAAATGGTAGAAGATTTAAATTTGGCTGATCCCTGGAGACTTCAACATAAGACAGACAAAAAATTTACTTGGTTTCGAAAAATACCCAAGCAAGCTGCTAGACTGGACTATTTTATGGTTTCAAGTGAACTTATGGGCTTTGTTGACAAATCTTCAATGATGCCTGGCTATAGATCGGACCATTCAATAATATCTTTGGAATTTAACTTCACTGAAACTATGAGGGGGAAAGGTTTTTGGAAATTCAGTAACAATCTCTTAAAGGATCCAGATTATGTTAAACAAGTCAAGTCTACTATATCTCAATTACTTACTCAACATTCTGATGAACCAAATGTAGAACCAAAACTGGATACCAAGGTGAAAATTGACGACTATCTATTTTTGGAAACTTTACTCATGACGGTAAGAGGGAAAACTATATCTCACTCTGCATATATTCGAAAAAAGCATAATGAAAAAATAAAAAAACTTGAGACGAGCATCGAAGATTTGTTCCACCAGTTACCATGTTCTGATGCTGAAGTCAATGAGCAATATGAACCAAAAAAACAGGAACTTAAGGAGTTAAGAGCTGTACTAATGGAAGGTGTTCTGATCCGCTCGAGAGCCAGGTGGATAGAGGAAGGTGAAAAACCGACCAAACACTTTTTGAATCTAGAAAAGCGGAATTATACAAATAAGAGCATCTCTAAACTCGTTCTTCAAAATGGCAGTGAAATTACAGCTTCTCGTGATATTATTGAAGAAACACATAATTTTTACTGTAACCTCTATAACAGTAGGGATGATGAATTAATAGATGTTGATCTCCATTCTTCCCTTGACAATCGTGAACAAAACATTCCGAAACTTGTCAGCAGACATTTCCCAAACTCTCGAAGGAGAGATAACTTATGTAGAGGGCCTCGCAACATTAAAAAGAATGAAGAACAACAAGAGCCCAAGGGTATCTGGCTTCACTACAGAGTTCTTTAAGTTTTTCTGGTCAGATATAGGACATTATGAAATCCGGGCCATAAATTGCTGCTATCGGAAGGGTGAAATGTCTGCTTCAACGAAGGAAGGTCTTATCACGCTAATTCCAAAAGGAGATAAACGAAGAGACCATTTGAAAAACTGGCGTCCTATTACGTTACTTGATGTCATTTATAAACTCACCTCTGCCTGCATTGCCGAAAGACTGAAGCGGGTGCTGCCATTATTGATACACGAGAATCAGAAAGGGTTCCTTGCGAATCGTTTTATCGGAGAAAATATTAGGCTGCTATACGATGTTCTAGATTATACTGAAGAAAATGACATAGGGGGACTTTTGTTACTAATTGATTTCGAAAAAGCATTCGATTCTGTTTCATGGTCATTTATCGAAAAGGTACTAGTCTATTTCAATTTTGGTAACGACATTATCCATTGGATCAAAACTCTATTTAAGGGCGTTAGATCCAGAATTTGTCAAAATGGATGCACAAGCGCTCCCTTTTCGGTCGGCCGGGGATGCAGGCAGGGCGATCCGATTTCGCCGTACCTTTTTCTCCTTTGTGCGGAGATATTAGGATTACTAATTAGAGATAATACAAAGATAAAAGGGGTTTCTATTCATGACAAGGAGTATAAATTACTCCAATATGCCGACGATACCGGCCTGATTCTTGATGGCAGTGAGGAATCCTTGAGAGAAGCTATGGATACACTAAAATTTTTTGCAAAGATATCCGGCCTGAGAGTAAACATAGATAAAACAAAGGCTGTACCTATTGGCAGTTTAGAAAACTCTGTAGAAGCGATCGGACATAGTCAAGGGTTATCCTGTAACAATGATCCGTTTTGTTTCTTAGGTATTACGTTTTGCTTAGATTTGCCACAAATGATAGCGTTGAACTACAACGAAAAAATTAGGGACATGCGCCGCATTCTTGCAATATGGAAAGGACGGGATTTGACACCATTTGGAAAAATTACTATTGTGAAATCTTGTGTTATATCCGAAATAACCTATCTTCTTCTTACACTTCCTAATCCCGGTAAGGATCTTCTCGAGGAATGGGAGAAAATGCTATTTAAATTTATTTGGAATAATAAGCCTGATAAAATAGCAAGAAAAACTCTTATACAGGACTTTTCCAGAGGTGGATTCAGAATGATACATTTAGAATCATTCCAAAAGTCATTAAAAATATCTTGGATTAGACGGCTAATTAGAACCAATGCACAATGGGCAACATTGCTGGCAGATTCAGCCAACATAACAGCCAAGTCTCTCTGGACTTTTGGCCCCTGTTCCGTTAAGTTGATTTTGGGCAAAATAAGTAATGTATTTTGGAGACATGTCTGTTTCGCCTATCTAGACTTCTGCAATAACCTTGAAATCCGGACAATAGTTGATATTTTTTCACAGCCGCTATGGTACAACGGCAATGTGCTGATCGATGGTAAACCGGTTTTTTTTATCAAAATTGGTATGACAACGGAATAATATTTATATCCGATTTTTTCGATAAGAAGGACATACCACGTTCTTATAGGAACTTCTGTGTGTCCTATAATATAAGTACACCATTTACATTATATTATGGCCTCTTACACTGTGTATTAGAATATATAAAACTGTCTGGTTTTAAGGTACGAGATCCTGTTTATGGCCCTTTCATACCTTTTTTCACTAAAGTGATATTGTCGATTGACAAGGGTTGCCAGGTTTATAATAGGATATACCTGAAGAATTTGAACTGTAATAATAAATTCGAAACCCGTTGGCAAGAATATTTCAACTTGTCTAGTGAGCAGATGTCATGGCCTAGAATCCATACTTTGGCAAAGTCATTTACCAACGATTCAAAGTTGTGGTGGTTTAGGTACAGAATAGTATCTCGTACTTTAATTTGCAGAGATTTAATGTTTAAGATGCATCTGACGGATGATAATGTATGTTCCCTGTGTGGAAGAGAGGCTGAAACCATTGTTCATTTACTGGTAGATTGTCCTAAAACGGTAGAAATTCGAAACCAGGTTGTGGCATGCACTTTACAAAGAATTTTTTTCTCGTCAAAGTCCATTATCTTCGGCTTTTTAGGCCCTCACTCGAAAGTATTCAATCTGGTGTCGTTATTAACAAACTATTGTATATACCGAGCCAGTATTCAGAGAAAAATGCCCGTTTTAGAGAGTATCAAATGTGAACCTAAGAAGTATTATCTATCTGAAAAGTTAAATGCAAATATTTCTAACAGACTGCAAAATTTCGAAGAAAAATGCAAAAACTGGTACGGCCTTATAGAATAATTATACATAATAATACTATAAGTATTGACATTAAGGTTGAAATTCCGTTCCGAGCAACGTATCAACTTTTTACCTTCTCTTGTATCTAATACGAGAACATCCTTGCTACAGGTCGGTCTCTATCTATATATTCTATACATGTTTGTACTAGAATTCAGCTTCATCAGCTTCTTTTGTCAGTAAGATACGGCCTCCTGACATTCTATTCTTATATGGACCCATGCATATTTATATGACCTATATATGTATGTACGTGTATTGTTTTTCTGTTTTGATATCGGACAATAAAAAAAAATATGGGAAAAAATGACTGACATCCTCTATACCCATCATCTCCACTGATCTACAGTACCTTCTCTCACCCATAAGTAACATGTAACCATGACTGACTAATCCTCTATACCCATCATCTCCACTGATCTACAGTACCTTCTCTCACCCATGAGTAACATGTAACCATGACTGACTAATCCTCTATACCCATCATCTCCACTGATCTACAGTACCTTCTCTCACCCATAAGTAACATGTAGGCTAATCATGACCGACTAGTCCTCTATATCTTATATCTCCACTCATCTACCGTGCGTTCTCTCACCCGTAAGTAACATGTAACCATGACTGGCTAGTCCTCTGCACCCATCATTTCCACTGATCTACCGTACGTTCTCTCACCCATAAGTAACATGTAATCATGACTGACTAGCCCTCTATAACCATCATCTCCACTGATCTACCGTACGTTCTCTCACCCATAAGTAACATGTAATCATGACTGACTAGTCCTCTGTACCATCATCTCCACTGATCTACCGTACGTTCACTCACCCATAAGTAACATGTAATCATGACTGACTAGTCCTCTATACCATCATCTCCACTGATCTACCGTACGTTCACTCACCCATAAGTAACATGTAATCATGACTGACTAGTCCTCTATACCATCATCTCCACTGATCTACCGTACGTTCACTCACCCATAAGTAACATGTAATCATGACTGACTAGTCCTCTATATCTTATATCTCCACTCATCTACCGTGCGTTCTCTCACCCGTAAGTAACATGTAACCATGACTGGCTAGTCCTCTGCACCCATCATTTCCACTGGTCTACCGTACGTTCTCTCACCCATAAGTAACATGTAATCATGACTGACTAGTCCTCTATACCCATCATCTCCACTGATCTACCGTACGTTCTCTCACCCATAAGTAACATGTAATCATGACTGACTAGTCCTCTATACCCATCATCTCCACTGATCTACCGTACGTTCTCTCACCCATAAGTAACATGTAATCATGACTGACTAGTCCTCTATACCCATCATCTCCACTGATCTACCGTACGTTCTCTCACCCATAAGTAACATGTAATCATGACTGACTAGTCCTCTATACCCATCATCACCACCGATTTACCGTACGTTCTCTCACCTATAAGTAACATGCAATCATGACTGACTAGTCCTCTATTCCCATCATCTCCACTGATCTACCGTACGTTCTCTCGCCCATAAGTAACATGTAATCATGACTGACTAGTCCTCTATACCCATCATCTCCACTAATCTACCGTACGTTCTCTCACCCATAAGTAACATGTAATCATGAATGGCTAGTCCTACATACCCATCATCTCCACTGATCTACCGTACGTTCACTCAGCCGTAGGTAACATGTAATCATGACTGACTAGACTTCTTTTACCATCTTCTCCAAAGACCTACACTACGTTCACTCGCTCATATAAAACATGTAATCCTGACGGACTAATCCTCTATACCCATCATCTCCACTGATTTCCCTTACTTCCCCTCACCCATAAGTAGCATGTATTTATGACTGACTAGTTCCCATAATATCCACTGATCTACCGTGCGTTCACCCATCCATGTAATCATGTCTGACTAGGCCTCTATACCCATCATCTCCACTGATCTACGTTCACTCAATCACAAGTAACATGTAATCATGACCGTTTAGTCCTCTAGACTCATTTTATCCACTGATCTACCGTGCGCTCAATCACCCATAAGTAACATGTAATCATGGCTGACTAATCCTCTATACCCATCATCTCCACCGATTTACCGTACGTTCTCTCACCGAATAGTAACTTGTAAGCATGACTGACTAGTCCTCAATACTCCACTGATCTACCGTACGTTCTTTCACTCGTAAGTAACGTGTAATCATGACTGACTAATCCTCTATACCGATCATCTCCACCGATCTATCGTACGTTCTCTCACACATAAGTAACATGTAATCATGACTGACTAGTCCTCTATACCTGTCATCTCCACTGATCAACCGTACGTTGCCTCCCCATGTAATCATGACGAACTAGGCCTCTATAGCCGTCATCTCCACTGATCCACCGTACGGTCACTCACCCATAAGTAACATGTAATCATGACGGACTAGTCCTCTATACCCGTCATCTCCACTGATCAACCGTGCGTTCTCTCACCCATAAGTAACATGTAATCATGACGGACTAGTCCTCCATACCCATAATCTCCACTGATCAACCGTACGTTCTCTCACCCATAAGTAACATGTAATCATGACGGACTAGTCCTCTATACCCATCATCTCCACTGATCTACAGTACGTTATCTCACCCATAAGTAACATGTAATCATGACTGACTAGTCCTCTATACCCATCATCTCTACTGATCTACCGTACGTTCACTCACCCATAAGTAACATGTAATCATGACGCACTAGTCCTCTATACACATCATCTCCACTGATCAACCGTACGTCCTCTCACCCATAAGTAACATGTAATCATGACGGACTTGTCCTCTATACCCATCATCTCCACTGACCTACAGTACGTTATCTCACCCATAAGTAACATGTAATCATGACTGACTAGTCCTCTATACCCATCATCTCCATTGATCAACCGTACGTTCTCTCACCCATAAGTAACATGTAATCATGACGGACTAGTCCTCTATACCCATCATCTCCACCGATCTACAGTACGTTATCTCACCCATAAGTAACATGTAATCATGACTGACTAGTCCTCTATACCCATCATCTCCACTGATCAACTGTACGTTCTCTCACCCATAAGTAACATGTAATCGTGACTGACTAGTCCTCTATACCCAGCAGACCGGGTGCTGTACTGGCTGGGCTGATCAGTGTCCAGAATAATAGGAACTGTGGACACTCTCGTGCTCTGGCACATGTAGGAACCGTCGTGATATGACTGAAACAATGTTGAAAACGACGTTAAATCCTATTCACTCACTCACTCACTCTACATCCTGCATCTTCTTTGATCCACCGTGCGTTCACTCACCCATAAGTAACATGTAATCATGGCTGACTAGTCCACTAAACCCATCATCTCCACTGATCTACCGTACGTTCTTTCACCCATAAGTAACATGCAATCATGGCTGACTAGTCCTCTATGCCCATCATCTCCACTGATCTACCGTACGTTCACTCACCGACGCTAAACCTTAATTCTCTCTCTCTCCCTCACACACAAGTAAAACTTTCACCGTACAAGAATACTATTAGACCGAAAGGCTGGTGAATTACCCGCGTATATCATTTTTAGATACTCTGTATCCGAATAAATTCAGAGGCAGGTAAGTTACCAGAATACGATTTTCATAGTTACTCTGTACGGTACAGGAATAAAGTCTAGAGGAAGGTAATTTACCAGAATATGACTTTTATAGGTACTCTGTACGGTACATGAATAAAGTCAAGAGACCGGTAATTTACCAGAATATGACTTTTATAGTTACTCTGTACGGCACATGTATAAACTCAGAGGCAGGTAATTTATCAGAATATGACTTTTATAGTTACTCTGTACGGTACATGAATAAAGTCAAGAGGCAGGTAATTTACCAGAATATGACTTTCATAGTTACTCAGTGCGGTACATTGACAAATCGAGTTAGCTACTTTACCAGGATATGACTTTTTAGCCCACCATCACCAGATGGTGGGCTGTTCAAATCGCTTTTCGTCCGTGGTCCGTCGTCCATCGTCAGTCAGTCAGTCAGTCAGTCGTAAACAAATTTTGTTATCGCGATTTCTCAGGAACTTCTGCCTGGATCTTTCTTAAATTTGGTACACATGTTCCCCTTGGTATCTAGTTGTGCAAGATACCTTTTCTGGTCCGATTTGAAAATTCAATATGGCCAACAGGCAGCCATCCTGGATTTCCCCATGAAACTTTATCGTGATTTCTCAGGAACTACTGCGTGGATCTTTCTCAGATTGGTACACAGGTTCCCTTGGGGTCTTGATGTGCAAGATAGATTTTCTGGTCGATTCGAAAATCCAATATGGCCACCAGGCAGCCATCTTGGATTTCCTCATGAAACCTTGTTATCGCGATTTCTCAGGAACTACTGCATGGATCTTTCTCAAATTTGGTACACAGGTTTCCCCTCGGATCTAATTGTGCAAGATACCTTTTCTGATCCAAATCGAAAATCCAATATGGCCACAAGGCGGCCATCTGGGATTTCCCAGAACTGCTGCATGGATCTTTCTCAAATTTGGTACACAGGTTCACCTTCGGGTCTAGTTGTGCAAGATAACTTTCCTGGTCCGATTCGAAAATCCAATATGGCCACTAGGCAGCCATCTTGGATTTCCCCATGAAACATTGTTATCGTCATTTCTCAGGAAGTACAGCGTGGATCTTTCTCAAATTTGGTACACAGGTTCCCCTTCAGGTCTAGTTGTGCAAGATACCTTTTCTGGTCCGAAATCTTGGATTTCCCCATGAAACTTTGTTATTGCGATTTCTCATTAACTACTGCATGGATCTGTGTCAAATTTGGTACACAGGTTCCCCTTGTCATCTAGTTTTGCAAGATACCTTTTCTGGTCCCATTCGAAAATCCAATATGGCCAACAGGCGGCCATATTGGATTTTCCCATGCAACTTTGTTATTGTGATTTCTCAGGAAATACTGCAGGGATCTTTCTCAAATTTGGTACATAGGTTCCCCATGGGGTCTAGTTGTGCAAAATACCTTTTTTCGGTCCGATTCGAAAATTCGATATGGCCACCAGGCGCCCATCTTGGATTTCCCAATCAAAGTTCGTTATCGCGATTTCTCAAGAAGTACTGCATGGATCTTCCTCAAATTTGGCACACAGATTCCCCTTGTTGCCCAGTTGTGCAATATACCTTTATTGGTCCGATTCGAAATATGGCCATCAGGTGGCCATCTTGAATTTCTCCTTGAAACGTAGTTATCGTGAATTCTCGGGTATTTCATGGATCTTTCTAAAATTTGGTACACAGGTCCCACATGGGCCCTAGTTGTGCAAGATACCATTTTGATCCGATTCGAAAATCCAAGTTACGCTTCAAATTGATACGGTATTCCCGAGTTGTGACGTTGCATCACAAGAGTAGGCGAATCAAACGGTGAGGCATATTCTTTATATTGACTGTAGAGAGTATCCATACCTTCGCTTTCCATATCAAGGAGTTCAAATAATTCGGAATTAAAATGTATTTCTTCATATTTTAAATCAGTTTTCTTTAGTCCATGCAGTTGCAAGTGAACTGCCCCACCCTTTCGTCGGCCGGCGGCTCGGCTACATGAAGGGACGTCACTCTTGTGACACAACGTCACAACTCGACAACTGTAGACTAATGCATATGTCGATTCAAGGGAGATAATCAGGATTCAGACACTTTCGAAGTTTCAACATTCCACGCGGACCGGATTCCTTCAGTATCAAGTATTGTACCATCTTACTATTTTCGAGCATGGTATCTTAAAAGAGATATCTCAAACTAGCCCAGTAAACAGAACAGAATTAGCATTTGTTTCTAATGATGAAATCTTAGGTATGTTTCATAGCTCATGCCAAAGTGTCAAAGAGATTTGTCTTCGCTTCCAGTACCCAATGATGACACGTGCAAAAAAAATACTACAAAACGAAGACGAAGGATCCTCCGTACATATACCTTCACTTTCAGACTAACTTTGCTCATTTCTCTTGTACTATAACAATCGACATAAGAACAGTTTCTAGAAATCTTGAAATTCCTGAAAACTTAGAAGGATTATATCTTGGTGTTTTTCAGCGTCCCTTTTTCGATCTTTTTCGCTCAGATTTGAAAAACTGTCAACAAAATTACAAATCAATCGTTCGTTCTTAGTAACAATGGACAAAAAGATCCTTTTGTTATTAGCTTACAATTATCGGACAATGGTGGGCGCCAAGATCCATCAGGATCTCTCGTATAGTTACTCTGTACGGTACATGTATAAACTCAGAGGCAGGTAATTTACCAGAATATGACTTTTATAGTTACTCTGTACGGTACAAGTCAAACTCAGAGGCAGGTAATTGACCAGAATATTACTTTTATAGTTACTCTGCACGGTACATAAAAAAACTCAGAGCCAGGTAGTTTACCAGAATATGAGTTACCAAAATATGAGTTTTATTGTAACCCTGTACGGTACATGAATAAAGCCAAGAGTCAGGTAACTTATCAGCATATGCCTTTTATAGTCACCCTGTACGGTACATGAATAAACTCATAGGCAGGTAATTTACCAGAATATGACATTTATAGTTACCTTGTAAGGTACATTAATAAAGTCAAGAGGTGGGTATTTTACTAGAATATGACATTTATAGTTACTGTGTTGAGTACAAGAATAAACTCAGAGGCAGGTAGTTTACCAGAACGACTTTATAGTTACTCTGTGTAGTACATGAATAAACTCAGAGGCAGGTAATTTAGCAGAATATGACTTTTATAGTTACCCTGCACGGTACATAAATAAATACAAAGGCAGGTAATTTACCACACTATGACTTTCATAGTTACTCTGTATGACATTGATTATTACACTGTACATGAATATGGGCCAGAAACAGATAATTTACTAGAACATGACATTTATAGTTACTCTGTACAAAATAAGATCAGATATATTTAAGATACCAGAATGTGACATATATAGTTATTCTATACAACAATAAAAAAGTAGTTTACTAGAATATGACATCTAAAGTTACTCTGTACAGAAATAAGCCCTGAGGCACAAATAAGGATCAGGCAATTTCCTAGAATACCTGTATGACATTTATGCTTACTCTGTATATGAATAAGCCCGAAGGCAGGTAATTTTACCAGAATATGACAATAATAGAAACTCTGTACACAAATAAGCCGAGAGGAAGGTAATTTACCATAATGCGACATTTATAGTTACTCTGCACAAAAGCCCAGAGGCCGGTAATTAACCAGAATATGACATTTATAGTTACTCTGCACAGCATTAAGCGCAGAATCAGGAAACTTAACAGAATATAACATTTATAGTAACTCTGTACAGAAATAAGCCCAGAGGCAGGTAATTTGCCAGAATATGACATCTATAGTTATCTGCACTGCAATAAGCCTAGAGGCAAAATTTACTAGAATGACATTTATAGTTATTATGTACAACAATAACCCCATAACCAAGTACTTTGCCTGACTAAGACATGTATAATTACTAAATGCACATAAATAAGCTAATAAGTAAGTTGCCAGAAGATGACATTTTGCTCTGTGAAAATAGAAATACCGATCTTAATTTACTGCTTTCTCGTCAAATCTATTTACCGTGCTTTGACGTTTGTATTATTCGTAATACGTGTTTCTCTTGAGGCATGTTTATGCCAACGCGGTATAGCGAGATGTCCAAGATAGATCACTCGATTGGTAACAAAATTACCAACCGGTTAATAAACCTCGGCCGCAGATATATCGATTGAAAACCTGAGCACATACAAACCCCGTTACAAAACAAGTGATTCGTGAAAAAGAATACCGTGTGAGACACAAAAGAGTCAGTGTTACGCGGATCTACCGTACCCAATAATCCATTATTGACGCCGAAATTCTTTTTGGACGAAGGTTGAATATTGATTGTCGGATCTGACGCTTGCTAGATAAGCTAATATACCAGCGAAGGAATGAAGGTTCTTATCCAGTCTGTGCAGGATACAATACAGATACGTTTAGGGGAAAGATTCCCCGTTTTCATTATGACCAACGTAATATACCTAATTTGAAGATGGGCGAAAGCAGGAAAACCAGGTCCCGTCCGTGCTAGAAATTTATTGATGCTCCCTTTGGTTCTCATTTTCTTTCTTGAAGGAATCAGAGGTCTCAGTTTACAGTAGAAATCACTTTCACAGACCTCATTGAAAAATTTAGGTCGATCACGGTCCATGAGAACAAATCACGTTTCACGTTAAAATAATAACAAACGTACCGGAAGATATTCAAGTCGGTTCGTGAATGGAACGAATCTATACAGTTTTTCCACCCTAAAACTGCTAACTTGCATATAATACAGTACCCACTGGGAGATATGATATTATAGTGAAGGTTGATCAGTTCAGTTGATCAGAGTGATTAGTAGTTACCGTCTTGTATTCTAGTTATGCTAAAATGAAAATCAATGACATTTGGTATCCAGTGTAAAACTATAAATTCTGTACATGAACTTGGTAAAGTGGGAAACAAATCTTACAACATCCTAACGTATCAAGAATGGGTCAGCCTGGGTAGAATTGTTCAGTCGATTCAGATAACCGTCGTTAATCCCTAGTCAAAATGTTCTCCCCGGCACACCGGCAAGTGCTATGACACCCGGATTCATATCTGTGTTCGTACATTTTCTCTTCTGCCTATGCTTACAACATGGAGGAAATTTCTTGATATAGGTATAAATATGATAAACATGCATCAAATTATCCTACTATTCCAAGGGAAGCTTACAACATTGGCTACTTTATGTAGAAAATAGTCCAGTTATCACTGATAAAAATATGACCCATGGGCAGTAGAGAAAATGTGCGAAACAAATTTTCGTCGAGAGTCCTGTGTCAATGCACCTGTCAGTGCGCACGCACGGACATTTTGCCTCAGGATTAACGACAATAATACACTAGTTGGGAATCAGGGAAAGAACGAGGGAAAACTAACAGACAGAGAGAACAACATTTTTAAATTGGGACAGATTATGGAACCTTAAATGCTGCTCGTCCAAATTCTCTCAGGGACAACTCTCGTTAAACGAGGGCGGAGAAAATTTGAAAATCGGGCACCGGAAATAATACTTTATTTTTATTTGTGGTGATTTATATGCAGAGGAATGCATTTGTATTTCATAATGTTAATTTTATGGGAGCCGTACCCAAGATACGGGCGGAAACAGCACATGAGCCAACTGTGAGTGACACTTGGCTTTCCGGTGAAATGCAAGGGACAACAGATTATGAATCTGAACAATGTGTGGTTGTTTCTCTTTCACTTTGAGGCGCGGAATTCGGAATTTTGGGTGTCTCGTCTACTAGAAAAGTTCGAGGCTCCACAAAGCCAGAAGCTCAGGAAAAGTTGATGTCACACAGGAGAGAATTGAGCTGTTTTCGATCGTCTTGTTCCGCAGAACCACGCTGACTGTTGATGGTTATTGTTCATGAACTCCAAGGTCGTGGCCAGAGACCCTGCCTTCAGCGCCCAACGGTATACGTTGTTGGACAATACAATACTCGTCTTATTAGCAGGCAGTGCAAACGACGTCCTCTCAAGAAATACTGGCGACGCCCATGAACTCACAAGTTTGTTCGTATACTTTAGGCTAGGTCTTTTTTTATATACTATCCCAAATTTCGAAGGAACGGGTTTTTGGGCAATATATCGGAGACAATTTTCCCCATAACAGTGACAAAAATATATTTTTCATATCGAAAATAAATCTGCGCTGTTTCGATTTTTATTACTATATTTTTATATAAACATTTTTTTTATATTTTTGATATCAAAATTTAAAAAAAAATGCCAAAACAGATATTTATTTTGGATATATATATATAAAAATTGATATAAAAAATATTCAAATACCGAAACGGCTTGTCATAAAAATCTGAGGCATTGGAGATTTTCTTTGATTCTGGATAGATTTCCTTGAAATTTCAGAATAACAATACACAAAGTGTACTGTGCAGTATTTCACTGCTTTGAGAAAAGATGATTCGAATAATTCCTGTAAGATATTTTAAAATTTTCCCATTTTCCCTATAATCCAAATCCTCTTGTAATTTGTATTGTTTTACTGTGATTTTACCGGGGATTTGGAGACATGCCAGGTATATCTCGGATTTTATGAAAAATTCAACCATTAGATCTAATGCTCTGAAAGGGACGCACATAGTTCTCCTAAAGATTTATATGTTAAAATTGATTTTCAAATGAAGGGAATTTACATAAAATTTCCCGATTCAAATATACATTATTGGTTGGTGCACCATTCATGTTAACACACTTTATTGTTTTATATTTTAAGATCAACCCCTGTGCGTGAAACCTTGAAAGCCAAATCGAAAATCTTTACTGAGAGGGCAAACAGATGGAGAAAATGTCAGCTGAAAACAAACCAGACTAGGAACAACGATTCAGCAACTCAAGTTATGTGTGATATAGTTCCCTTAATTCATTCGGATGGAAACTGTCCCCAGAAGATCCCCATGAGATCATGGGGTCAACCATTCTGTGTAATTTTGGGTTAGGCATGGGATAGGGGAGATGGTATCTTCAGCTGGATGTTATATTCCTGCTATAATAATACTGAGGATAGTGTGTGTGCTTCCTGCTCGAGTATTACAGTCTGTGTTCAGGAGCGACATTGTCAACTATGATAATCTGGATATCTACAGGCAGTACGGTATATTTGATTCTGTATCATATATCAAAATGTTCCAATGGTTGGAAGGACGGTATATGTTTATGACTTTTTCCATGCGAAATATGAATCGTGAATCATATTTATCATAAAGCAATATTTAAAATTTTCAGAGTCTCAAAACTCTATATTGATGTGATTCTGAAGTTGGAAACATTTTCTGATATACAAAAGCAAGTGGATATCAAACGCAACAACGTGATTCACAAGTTATATCGTCTGATCAATTGCAAAGGGTTTTCAAAATGTTCTAAATCACAAATTATGTTAATGTGTAATTTATATCCTCATTATATTGCTCATCACATAATTCATAATTGACATGGAAAATTACTGAAGTGTAGTTCCATTTTACAAAACATAAGGAACATGTTGATTTATGAAACATAACAAAATACTCTCCTCAAACCAACGTGGAACCCTTTTAACTTTGGACAACAACAACAGTATGTGTTTATCAGTGAGATTCAAATCTGTGTCCTTCTTTAAGCGTTCCCATCATCCCCATGTTTAGCCAACATATCCACGATTTGTGTATAACCTCCCCGTTTAGCGAGATCCAGGGCGGTAAGTTTGTATATGTCTTTGATGTTTATATCCACCCAATGATTCAGTAGTATCTGTACTATCTCTGTATGTCCCCACTCGACAGCACAATGAAGACTTGTCTTTCCACGTGATGTATCGGTGTGCTCTATATCCGCCCCATGCTCAAGTAGTATCTGTACTGTCTCTGTATGTCCAAACCGGGCAGCACAATGAAGACCTGTCTTCTCCTCATTATCTGTGTGGTTTATATCCGCACCACGATCCAGTAGAATCTGTACTATCTTTGTATGTCCAAACCAGGCAGCACAATGAAGACCTGTCCTCCCCTCATCATCTGTGTGGTTTATATCCGCCCCATTATCCAGCAGTATCTGTACTGTCTCCGTATGTCCCATCCTGGAAGCCCAATGAAGACCTGTCTGCCCCAATGTATCTGTGTGGTTTGTATCCGCCCCATGATCTAGTAGTATCTGTACTATCTCTGTATGTCCCTCCATGGAAGCACAATGAAGACTTGTCTGTCCCAGTGATGTATCTGTTTGGTTTATATCCGCCCCATGATCCAGTAGTATCTGTACTATCTCTGTATATCCCTTCACGGCCGCCCAATGAAGACTTGTTCGTCCCCGTGATGTATCTCTGTGGTTTATATCCACCCCATGATCCAGTAGTATCTGTACCATCTCTGTATGTCTAATCACGACAGCCAAATGAAGACAAGTCTGCCCCTGTAATGTATCTCTGTGGTTTATATCCGCTCCATGATCTAGTAGTATCTGTACTGTCTCTGTATGTCCGCCCTCGGCAGCACAATGAAGGCTCGTCCACCCCCGTGGCGTATTTTTGAGGCTTATATCGGCCCCATGATCCAGTAGTATCTGTACTATCTCTGTATGTCCCATCACGACAGCCCAATGAAGACCTGTCCGCCCCCGTGATGTATCTGTGTGGTTTGTATACGCCCCATGATCCAGTAGCATCTGTACTATCTCTGTATGTCCCTTCACGGCAGCCCAATGAAGACCTGTCCTCCCCAGCCCCGTGATGTATCCGTGCGGTTTATATCGGCCCCATGATCCAGTAGTATCTGTACTATATCAGTATGTCCCCCCTCGGCAGCCAAATGAAGACTTGTCTGTCCCAGAGGTGTATCTGTGCGGCCTATATCCGCCCCATGATCCAGTAGCATCTGTACAATCTCTGTTTGTCCCTTCAAGGCAGCCCATTGAAGACCTGTCCGCCCCCGAGACTCATCTGTGTGGTTTATATTCGCACCATGATCCAGTAGAATCAATACTATTTCTGTATGTCCCCCCTCGGCAGCCAAATGAAGACTGGTATGCCCCCGTAATTCGTCTGTGCGGTTTACATCCGCCCCATGATCCAGTAGCATCTGCACAATCTCGGTATGTCCCTACATGGCAGCCCAATGAAGCCCTATCCTCCCGCGTGATGTATCTGTGCGGTTTATATCGGCCCCATGATCCAGTAGCATCTGTACTATCTCTGTATGTCTCTCCTCGGCAGCCAACTGAAGGCTTGTCTGTCCCAATGGTGTATCTGTGTGGTCTTTATCCACTCCATGACCTAGTAGCATCTGTACTACCTCTGTATGTCCGTTCACGCTAGCCCAATGAAGACATGTCCTCCCACGAGATGCATCAGTGTGGTTTACATCCGCCCCATGCACGAGAAGTATCTGTACCGTCTCTGCGTGTCCACCATCGGCAGCATAATGCAGACTTGTCCAACCCTGCTGCGTATCTGTGTGGTTTATATCCGCCCCATGATCCAGTAGTATCTGTACTATCTCTGAATGTCCCATCTCGGCAGCCCAATGAAGACCTGTCCGCCCCTCTGAAGTATCTGTGCGGTTTATATCGGCCCCATGATCCAGTAACATCTGTACTATCGCTGTATATCTCCCCTCGGCAGCCAAATGAAGACTTGTGTGTCCCAATAATGTATCTGTGTGGTCTATATCCGCTCCATGATCTAGTAACACCTGTACTAGATCTGTATGTCCGTTCAAGGTAGCCCAATGCAGACCTGTCCTCCCCCGTGATGTATCTGTGTGATTTATATCCGCCCCATGATTCAGTAGCATCTGCACTATCTCTGTATGTCCCTTCCAGGCAGCCAAATGAAGACCTGTCCGTCCCCGTGCTGAATCTGTGTGGTTTATATCCGCCCCATGATTCAGTAGTATCTGTGCTAGCTCTTTATGTCCCTTCACGGCAGCCAAGTGAAGACCTGTCCTCCCCCGTGATGTATCTGTTTGGTTTACATCAACCCCATGAACCAGAATCATCTGTACCGTCTCTGTATGTCCCTTCTCGGCAGCAAAATGCAGACCTGTCCCCCCATGCTGTGTATCTGTGTGGTTTATATCCGCCCCATGATCCAGTAGCATCTGCACTATCTCTGTATGTCCCCCTTCGGCAGCCCAATGAAGACTTGTCTTTCCCCATAATGAATCTGTGTGGTCTATATCCGCCCCATGATCCAGTAGTATCTGTACTATCTCTGTATGTCCCCCCTCGGCAGCCCAGTGCAGGCTTGTCTTTCCTCGTGATGTATCTGTGTGGTCTATATCCGCTCCATGATTTAGTAGCATCTGTACTAGCACTGTATGTCCCATCTCGGCAGCCAAATGAAGAACTGTCCGCCCCCGTGATGTATCTGTGCGGTTTATATCCGCCCTATGATTCAGTAGTATCTGTACTGTCGCTGGATGTCTAGTCACGACAGCCAAATGAAGACATGTTTGTCCCGCTATTGTATCTGCTTGGTTTATATCCGCCCCATGATCCATTAGTATCTGTGCTACCTCTGTATGTCCCTTCCAGGCAGCCAAATGAAGAGCTGTCCGCCCCTGTGATGAATCTGTGCGGTTTATATCCGCCCCATGATCCAGTAGTATCCGTGCTATCTCTGTATGTCCCTTCCAGGCAGCCAAATGAAGACCTGTCCGCCCCCGTGGTGATGTATCTGCTTGGTTTATATCCGCCCCATGATCCAGTAGTATCCGTGCTATCTCTGTATGTCCCTTCCATGCAGCCAAATGAAGACCTGTCCGCCCCTGTGATGAATCTGTGCGGTTTATATCGGTCCCATGATCCAGTAGCATCTGTACTATCTCTGTATGTCTCTCCTCGACAGCCAAATGAAGACTTGTCTGTCCCAATAATGTATCTGTGCGGTCTATATCCGCTCCATGATTTAGTAGCATCTGTACTAGCATTGTATGTCCCATCTCGGCAGCCAAATGAAGACCTGTCCGCCCCCGTGATTTATCTCTGCGGTTTGTATCCGCCCTATGATTCAGTAGTATCTGTACTATCGCTGGATGTCTATTCACGACAGCCAAATGAAGACCTGTCCGCCCCCGTGATGTATCCGTTATATCCGCCCCATGATCTAGTAGTATCCGTGCTATCTCTGTATGTCCCTTCCAGGCAGCCAAATGAAGACCTGTGTTCCCATCATTATCTTTGATGTTTATATCCGCCCCATGATCCAGTAGTATCTGTACTATCTCTGTATGTCCGTTCACGGTAGCCCAATGAAGACATGTCCTCCCCCGTGATGTATCTGTGTGGTTTACATCCGCCCCATGAACCAGAATCATCTCTACCGTCTCTGTATGTCCACTCTCGGCAGCGTAATGCAGACCTGTCCACCCCTGCTGTGTATCTGTGTGGTTTATATCCGCCCCATGATCCAGTAGTATGTGTACTGTCTCTGTATGCCCCCCTTCGGCAGCCCAATGAAGACCTGTGTCCCCATCATTATCTTTGATGTTTATATCCGCCCCATGATCCAGTAGTATCTGTACTATCTCTGTATGTCCGTTCGCGGTAGCCCAATGAAGACCTGTCCTCCACCGTGATGTATCTGTGTGGTTTACATCCGCCCCATGAACCAGAATCATCTCTACCGTCTCTGTATGTCCACTCCCGGCAGCATAATGCAGACCTGTCCAACCCTGCTGTGTATCTGTGTGGTTTATATCCGCCCCATGATCCAGTAGTATGTGTACTGTCTCTGTATGCCCCCCTTCGGCAGCCCAATGAAGACTTGTCTTTCCCCATGATGTATCTGTGTGGTCTATATCCGCTCCATGATCCAGTAGTATCTGTACTATCTCTGTATGTCCCATCACGGCAGCCTTATGAAGACCTGTCCACCCCCATATTGGATTTGTGTGGTTTATATCTGCCTTATGAGACAACAGATACTCCACTATCTCCCGATGTCCATTGTGACATGCTTCCCTCAGTCCCTCCGCTGTAGTCTCGTCACGTGTTCGGGGATTGTTTAGTCTCTTTAATAATATATCTAACACATTTATACGTCCATCTTTACAAGCGGTGATAAAATCCCTGCAGATTTGTGGTTCGGTAACTTTGTGCGACTTCATCAGATTGGTGACCTCGTCTATGCCATCACGTGAGACTGCCTGGTACAGAGGACTACTGGAGTCGGTCAGGCATGTGCACTTAACACGGAGATCGACATAGAGAAACCTCCACAATTTGAGAGCACTGGACCGAGAAGATAGGCAGTGTACACACTCACCGTCCCAGGATTTACTCTCAATGAAGGCGTTCAGTTTGTCAGGATCGGACTTCAAATAATCCACCCAAACTTCTTGGAAGATTTGATCTTTGACAAACTCATTCAAAAACACATCACACAGAGACCAGTTTCCGACAATGGCCGCCTTCGTAAACACTTTCACCAATTCATTCATGTTTTCTAAATCGTCAGGAACACAGACAACAAACTCATGTTTCTCCTTTTTATAGTCATGAGGAAGGGAAATTTTAACGATGAGATCGGGAGTTAAAAATTGTAAGCAATGGCGAAAATTATATTCGCTGTACAGCATGGTTACAGATTCGCGCATAGAATCGTGTGTGAATGTGTACACTTCATAGCTCGTGGAATATTCTCCAGTTTTGTGTGACTTTTCAAGGAAAGTACCAAGTAATTGATCGGCACTTTTTTTGAAATCTCCGGTTGTTAAACCTGAGCAGCCAGGGCACGCTTGACGAACAGCATCCATTCTCTCCCTGACATCAATTGAGACCGAACGCAAGGATCCGGTAAGGTCTATACACTTTAATCTCTCATCACACAACATGATCAAAGAAAGTGTGGCATATTTTACATTGTCCTCTTCTTCCATTTTCTCTAGCTCAGTCTTAAGGAATGTATACGGTTTCTCAAATATTTTGACGAGCTCTGCTCCTGACTTCCCTTTGTCTTTCTTGATAGTGTCTCCCATGAGTCTACAGCATTGAGTGTATGATATGTTGTTGTCGTTAAACACAATCTGTGTTTTCTGTGTGTCTGTTAGCTTCCTGCAGCTTCCCAATTCTTTTTCTAGCAATTTAGTTTTGTCGTCAATTGTTAATTTGGCAGAGGTGATTTCAACTGTGTTAGCGAAAATGGGAATTCCTCTAAGGCGAATTTTACACTGATTCCACACCGTTTGCCTTGTTGCCAGCAGTAATTTGTGTGGGACCAGATACTTTTCCAGGCTTTTCCCCAATCTGACCCATTCATCTACCATTGCATGCATTGGATATGACCCACCAACAAAATCATCAAATATGAACAACAATTTTATCACCGTGTTACTAAGATCACAGACATATTTTTTTATTTCTGTTGGACTGTTGATTTCAATAGGAAGGTATTCACACATACAGTTTGTAGGATTAACCGCTAAATAATGAATAATGGCTGATTTCCCATCACCCGATCCTCCTACCAACAAGACAGACCTTTCCTCTTCAATAGCAGCTCTTGCATCTTGATAAGGCTTCGTCTCGACAAATTTACCTTTGATTTTGTTCTTGCAATGGTCACGATATTGATCTGATTCCCCTGGAAATAGTCGAGAAGATATTTGAGGTACATGCATTTACATAGAGATAAATCATGATACCTATTTTAATGGTGCGTGTTCAGCAATTTACATATTCATGTGTACCAACAAGTCCAACATGGGAAATACATGCTTAATACCAAGTCATAAAAGTGGGTCGGTCTTTCATGTGCGATTCTATTGTTCAGAAATTGTATTGGTGAATTTGTCAAGACTCATTGTAATACCCGGAAACCTCTCTGTTGGTTCATAACGCTTATATGCTGAAGATGGACCTAAAGTTTAGCAAAGGTTACTTTGTATATACCCGCCCAAAAAACGGACGTATTATGTGATGGCGATTCCCGTCCGTCCATTCGTGTCCGAACTTATCTGGGAAAGTTTTCTATCTACAGTTCCAATATAGTGTGATTGAATATCCTAGTGGTGGATGATGTGTTGGGTACGCATACCAAAATGAAGGTCAAGGTCAAAGGTCACTGCCCTAAAAATGAGAAAATCCTGTTTGTGTCCGGTCTATATCTATGACAGTTTGTACCCGCAGTTGCAATTTTCTACGAGTGACTACACTGGGTGGAGAGGATGACGTATTATATATCTCTCAATCACGTGATGAATTATGCATTCCTTCATCTGCATGGCATGGGAACACTTATACAGAAATCTAACATCGCTCTTGTAACACGAAACCAATTATATTGTCATTGTCCACGCAAAGTACGTGTACCTCAAGGCGTGAAGTCCTATATGTAACCCGATGCACCAAATTAAAACTTGTTCTTCCGACTGTGCCAGAACATCGCACTGGCAATTAAGTTGATGTCATGTTACATGAGGGAGGTGACAGGCTAATTGATTTGTATAAATATCCCCACCAGCCATTTAATTGTCGTGGATGTTGGGGGCCTGCCTGGCATCAAAGAATAGAAGTGGAATTTTATTGTCATTGCTGTAGGGGCCTACGTCATCTGATTTCAGGACAATTTATTCATGTTTTCTACATCGCCAGGAACACAGACAACAAACTCGTGTTCCTCCTGTTTAAAATCGTGAGGACGGGAAATTTTCACAGTGAGTTCGAGAGTTAAAAAATTTAGACAATGGCGGAAATGATGATCGCCGTACAACATCAACATCCGTTCAAACGATCTCTACCCGTAATGAAATTATCTCTACCGGTTCGTGGAACGATAAATTGTTAGTCGTTTGAGAGTAGCATCCCCGTTGAAGGCAAAATAATCGGCCAAGCCCCCAAAAGATCTGAAAACCCCATCGCCCAGCGTACATGTAATCTAGATTTATAGCACGTGCACATTAAAGCTTGATGCCTCTTTGTCAATTTTGTAGGCACGCCCAAAAGGCAGACGTATTATGTGATGGCGGTTTCCGTCCGTCTGTCCGTCAAGGAAAGGTAGGATATTTCAGAGTGACGCAGTGTTTCAAAGTTATTGCTTGCAGCACGGACGAACGGAGCGGACCCTAGTGGCGCCACCTTCAGGCAGATATTGCTGAAACGCAACCAGTCAACGTCTTGTCATAAGTGATGCATTTACCAAATTTCGGAGGAATCCAACCAAGCGTTCGGAAGTTATCGCTTGCGAAGAATTTGAACGCTAATCCATGGATATCCACGGACATGCACAAATTATAACAAAACTCAGTGGTGCCACCTTAAGGCGGATCCTAGTGAAACGCAAATGAAACTATCTTGTCACAAGGAATGCCTATGACAAATCTCAGCGGAATCCGACAAAGCGTTCAGAAGTTATCGCTTGTAAAGAATATGAGCCGACATCCACGTACAAGAACGGACATGGAGAAGCGAGACCCAGTGGCGACACCTTCGGGTAGATGTTACTTAAATGCAATACCAACTGGCACCCTGTCGCAAGGAATGCGTATGCCGAATTTCGAAAGAATCCAACAAAGCGTTTGAAAGTTATCGCTTGCGGAAAATTCAAACAGACTTCCACAAACGTACACGGACATTCACGAACAAAAAGAAGCAAGACCCATTTTGACTCAGTGGCGCTACCTTCTGGCAGATGTTGATGAAATGCAATACCAACTAGCGTCTTGTCGCAAGGAATGTGTATGCCGAATTTCGTAAGAATCCAACAAAGCATTTGAAAGTTGTCCTGTGTTACAAGATAAGGTAAAGTGAATTTGTACTTAACCAGTAGGTGTTCAGCCCGCCTGTTTGAATACAGAGGTTGGATAGTTTAAGTACTCGCAAACGTCGGAAATCCTTGGAATAGGCTCTGAAAATCTCAGAATCCCGAGTATTTCCGAGGTTTTCCAAATTTTGATTCATCAGAGATGTCCGACAATTGCTCGGAATTCCACTGAAACATCGGACAAATGATCGGATTATTTAGCTTATAATGCAGAAAATGGATAGAATTTTGGACTTTCAACCACGGAAACTGAAGATTTAGGCCTACCAACTTCTGGACTTGACATAGCTTACACATCATGGCTGAGCACATCTGGATTCAGTTAACGAAATTGATATCCCTTCTGACTGGTATTTCAATTCAGACCAAAGTGATTAACTGCAGTCTGGGTATAG
Organism: Hanleya hanleyi; assembly: GCA_036873755.1. NCBI lineage: Eukaryota > Metazoa > Mollusca > Polyplacophora > Lepidopleurida > Hanleyidae > Hanleya > Hanleya hanleyi. The sequence goes on from JAVTVY010024101.1 coordinate 49,073, forward strand.
CTACATAGCCATTCAGACTGACCTAGATCCGAACTTTCCAGATTTTTTCATTTAATTCTTAAAAAGTTGGTAACTGCGCATGTAAGTCTATTGAAAATTTCCAATTTGCTTTCATGCACATTTGTCTGATTTGGTTCTATAATTGGAATGATTTTGTTCTTTGTGAATGTTGAATTGATTTGTTTCTATACATTGGATGAATCTACATGCACAGTGGGCTAATTTGATCCTCTGTGAATGTTGAACCAATATGATCGTACATGATCTTTGGAAAATGTTTGGTCCTACATACATGTACATGTATGCATTGGACCAAATTTGGTTGTTCGAGTACATGTAGGGCTGATGTCGTTTTACAGGTATTTTGGAGTGATTTGGTTCTACATGTACATTGCACTGATTTGGTGGATTGATTTGATGCTACATATGGATTGAGCTGATTTGGTGTTACATGATTTGCGCACTGAAATTTTTTAGTTCAGCAGGTAAAAATTGTATACTGAAATTATTTGGCTTTAGTGATGGCATGTATATTGGGCTGATTTTGTTCTACAAGTAAAAATTTGGCCTAGGGGTATTGTCGTCATGAAGTCACACAGTACTGAATCGACAAAACTGACTATAGGTGAAGGCACACCATGATTTAAACCAAATGTCTGCATCGTTACCCGAAAATGGGAGATTTTAAGCCTGTGAATGAAATGTATGGTTCTTGGTGTCCGCTGATAGATATCGTACAGCAACTGCAAATCTTTGGTTATTACTGTTAGAACTTAACAAAGATTTTACACATTTTGTGGCATTGTTCCAGTTGATCTATGTGAGCAGCAGTTCATTAAATATCAGTACCATGGAAAAATATTATGACGAAACGGGGCGATTCCATGGATTGTATCATAGAATGTAATGCTTTGAGTATCATGGAAATGAGAGCTTAATCTTATGATCGGCCATGTCTCCCTATAAAGGAAAAGCCATGAAATCCACGGGAAGGAGGACTTTTACACCCTGGCAATTATTTAATGTACATTTTACAAATAAGTTTTTATTATTTGTAGTGTTATTATAAAGCTCCAGCAAAATATAGCATCGACTGTCATTATGACGTCCACGGATGTTGCAGCAAGTTTCGTTCACTTTCACAATGCATGTATAATTTCCACATACGGTGAGCATAAAATTCAATTTCAGACGGTGAAAATATTATCTATTCCATTTCACTGCGCATGTCAAAACGAGTTGTGACGCGGAGTTTGGCCTAATTTTATTATTCATGAAGATGAACGTGCAACGAGGCAGACGTACGTGGTATAGATGTGGACATCTGGAGAGAATTAAGAGGACAATTTTCTTGTACTCATTTTGAAAATGAGTAAACTTTGTTTGTATGTGTGCTGAGATGAAACTACGGTGGTTTTCATACAGGAATTATATCCTGCCGAGTCTCCCCATAGATATGATGCTTGTCTGCATTCTCCGCTCTGGTTCTGGAGAAAACCGCGTGTTCACGTTGACGAGGTCAGATTACTGGCTGACCTGTTGTTGGAAACGTGCGCCGCAGCGTCTGACTGAGTGGGGCTGAGATGTATTACGTAGGGCTCAAGTCCCAACCCCTCCAACTCGCACTCCGTTCTTCTATATAACATTTAACCCCTTCCCCTCCTTCCCCACCCCTTTTGGTAGCGGTACATGATCTATTCAGCATGCTGTGCTACCGGTGAGCTTGGTTGCCAATTTTCTGAACTTGGTGACTGGAAATTACACCGTTTTGAATTAAATTGTCCCATAACATTAGCTGGCGATTCTAACTTTTACTATTCTTTTTGTTTCGGAGAACAACATTGCCAAAACAGCTTTGGTGACCATGGTGGCCTTTTTAATAATTAGCCTAAATGTTGGCGAAGACGAATTATATAAAATTAGGTTTGGTGGCTACCCTTTTCAAATTAGCCTTGGTGGCTGTTTATAATTAGCTTTTGTGACTCCAAACAAATTATCTTAAATTAGCCTTGGTGGCTGGCCTTAGTGGCATTTTAATAATTAGCCTAAATGTTGGCGAAGCCGAATTATATAAAATTGGGGTTGGTGGCTAACCTTTTCAAATTAGCCTTGATGGCTGGACTTCGCTTTTGTGACCATATGTAAAGATAACTTATCTCAATTTAGCCTTGGTGACTGGCCTTGGTTGCCATTTATAATTAGCCCTTTCTGGCTGATGACAAATTGTCTCGAGTTGGCATTTGTGGCTGGCCTCGGTGGCCATTTTATAGCCTGATTAGCATTCGTGGCTCAAATTAGCCTTGGTGACCTTTTATAATAAGCTTTTGTGACTTGGTGGCTGGCCGTACTGGCCATTTATAATTAGTTTTTGTGGCTGGCGAAAACTGTCTCAAGTTGGTCTTGGTGGCTGGCCTTGGTGGTCATTTTGTAGCCTGATTAGCCTTTGGGGTTAAAGACATTATCTCCAGTTGGCCTTCATGGTCATTTTATAATTAGCGTTTGTGCTTGAAGACAAATTATGTAACGTAGCCTTGCTGGCTGGCCTTAGTGGCCATTCATATTTCGCTTTTGTGACCCGGCAAAGATAATTTATCTCAAATAAGCCTTGGTGGCTGGCCTTTGGCATTTTATAATTAGCTTTCGTGGCTCAAGACAAATTATCCCAAATTAGCCTTGGTGGCCATTAATAATTAGTCCTTAGTGGCTGACGACAAATTGTGTCGAGTTGGCCTTGGTGGTCATTTTATATCCTGATTAGCCTTTGTGATTGGAATTAGCAAGAGTTGACCTAGGTGGATGGTCTTGGTGGCCATTTTTAGCCTTTGATTAGCCTTTATGTTTATGTATACTATGGTTGTCTTTTTGAATTTGGTGCTAATACTGTTATATGGAATATGAAATAGGTCTTTGGATTATGGACGCGGATATTCTCTAATGGACGACGGCTGGATTATGAATGACGGACTAGACGCTTGTAATTTATGGCTGCCGACAAATTGACTCGAGTTGGCCTTGGTGGCTAATCTTGGTGGTCATTTATAGCCTGTGTGGCTGACGAAAATTATCAAGAGTTGCCCTTGGTGGCCAGTTTCGGTGGCCATTTTATAGTCTGATTAGCCTTTGTGGTTGACGACAAATTTTCTCAAGTTGGCCTTGGTGGCCATTTTATAGCCTGATTCTCCTCGGTGTCTGGCCATAGTGACCATTTATAATGAGCCCTTGAGCCAAATTGTCTCGAGTTGCCTGGTTTTGATGGTCATTTTATAGTCTGATTAGCTGTTGTGGCTGATGAAAAATTATTTCGAGTTGGCCTTGGTGGCTAATCTCCTTGGTGGTCATTTACAGCCTGTGTGACTGACGAAAATTATCAAGAGTTGGCCTTGTTGGCTAGTTTCGGTGACCATTTTATAGTCTGATTAGCCTTTGTGGTTGACGACAAATTTTCTCGAGTAGGCCTTGGTGACCATTTATAGCCTGATTAGCCTTGGTTGCTGACCTTTATAGTGGCCATTTATAATTATACCTTGTGGCTGACAACAAATTGTATCGAGTTGACCTTGGTGCCTGGTCTTGGTGGTCATTTTATAGCCTGATTAGCCTTTGTGGCTGATGAAAAATTAACTCCAGTTAGCTTTGGCTGCTAAACTTGGCCATTTACAGCTGATAAAAATTACAAGAGTTGACCTTGGTGGATGATTAGCCTGATAATTTGTATAGCCTAATTAGCCTTGATGGCTGACCCTAGCCGCCATTTTTAATTAGCCCTTGTCTAGAGTGGGCCTTGATGTTTGGTCATGGTTGTCATTTTATAATCCGATTAACCTTTCTGGCCGACAATTATCTCGAGTTAGCCTTGGTGGCTAATCCTGGTGGTCATTTCACAAAATGTGTGACTGACGACAAATTATCAAAAGTTGGCCATGGTGGATGGTCTTGGTGGCCATTTTACAGCCTGAATAGCCAATTAGCCTTCTTTTGTAGTTTACAGTAGTTTGCTTGTTTAGCTCCCAATAATAAGGTGGTTAATGGTTGGTTTCGTAAGTGAAATCGTGTATAGGTATAGGGCTGAGATTAGTGTTCGCTGAAGAACAGTGCTTGCATAATCAAACCTGATTGGCTGAATGTAGTTAGCATGTTATAAGCGACCGAGAATAAGCTAAATGTTACACACCATCCTCATCCCCGGGGCAACTGACCCCGAGTGAACTGTTCACGTGGGACTGGGTAGTTGGGGGTGATATTTTTGATGATTCATTCTGGTAAGACATTTCCATCTCTGACTCGTCCGGGATTCATCCCTCACCGCCTGGGTCAGTAATACCCGCGGAGGGATGACGCGAACAAGGGGCTTGGTGGCTGAAAATATATGTAGCCTTGGTAACTGAAAGAATTAGGCTTAGAAATTGAAAGCATTTCTCTCGTAGAATGCCGTTGTGACCGATAGATATTTGCTCAAGTAATTGTCTTGGTTTTGAGATTTGCCTTGTTTTGATGTGTAGCTCAAGTTGTCTTTGTGCCTGAGCATAGCTTATCTTGGTGAATGCGCATAAGTAGTAGGGTCTACTTAAATTGAGTCAACTTGACCTTTGACCTCGGCCCAAACCACTTTTAGTCGGAAGAGGTGCAAGGTTGTTATTTGCTTTGACAGCCAATCAGAAGCGAGTATTTTGACCTCGGCTGGGAAGGGAAGGTCACATGACAGAAATTTGCATATCACGTGACCCAGGTCAAAGATGTATTCCTCCGCGGTGATGCTGTCCTGTTTGGCGGTGATGCGGTCGCGGAAGAAAGCTTCCGCGGAGAAAAAGTAGTCCCCAGACTGGAAATACGCTGCATGGTCCGATTGGGTCGAGTGAGGTATCAAAGTGAAGCATTCGTCAAGGGGCATCTGATGGGCTGGGTGCCGTGTTGAAATATCAGCAATCTGCCCATGCGCGGTGCCCAAAGGATATGAAAATAGACGTTTTGGAGCTAGGGGAGCCACTAATGGTCCAATGGGGTCGAGTGAGGTATCAAAGTGAAGCATTCGTGAAGGGGCATTTGATGAGCTGGGTGTGGGGTTGAAATATCGGCATTCTGCGCATGCGCGGTGGCCAAAGGGTATGAAAATAGACGTTTTGGAGCTAGGGGAGGCCCTAATGGTCCAATGGGGTCATATGAGGTATCCATGTGAAGCATTCGTGAAGGGGCATCAGTCTGGACTAGCGGCTCGGGCGTTGTCACCGTTCTGCGCATGCGCAGACAGGAAATTGTGGGAAAAGGTATGGAAATAGACGTTTTGGGATCTAGGGGAGCTCCTAATGGGCCGATGGAGTTGTATGAGGTATCCATGTGAAGCCTATGTGAGGGAGCATCTGATTGGACTAGTGGCTCGAGCGTTCTCACCATTCTGCGCATGCGCAGACAGGGAATTGTGGGAAAAGGGTATGGAAATAGACGTTTTGGGATCTAGGGCAGCCCCTAATGGGCCGATGGAGTTGTATGAGGTATCAATGTGAAGCCTATGTGAAGGGGCATCCAGTCATGGGTGGGTGCATGTAAAATTTTTCATGAAAAAAAAACAAAACGGAACACGGACTTTATCGAAAAATTCGGGAAAATGCCTATATGGGATATGGGGGTATATAGGTCGCCGGGCTTAACAGGGCTTGCCTATCAATAGAGTTATCTCCCCCTAGTTCCAGGGTGGGTGTACGTAAAAATTTTCCTGAAAAAATACGGAACACGGACTTTATCCTAAATGCCTATATGGGATATGGGGGTATATAGGTCGCCGGGCTTAACAGGGCTTGCCTATCAATAGAGTTATCTCCCCCTAGTTCCAGGGTGGGTGTATGTAAAAATTTTCCTGAAAAAATACGGAACACGTATCCTAAATTACCGGAAAATGTCTATATGGGGTATGGGGGGTATAGGACCATCCTGGGAAACCTACTTCTCGACATTTGCGGTATAGGTTGTGGGGTCTCGTTTTCTTAGTCTCGTCATTTAGAACACGATAGGAAGTGTCGCGGAGCGAAACGGTGAAATTTTTGAAAAAGTCACCGAGACCCATGTAGACCTATATAGTCCCATACGGGGGGCATAGGGCCGATGCTTGTCCCACTGGGAAACCTACTTCTATACATTTGCGGTAGGGTTGTTTGGATTTATTTTCTTAGTCTCGTCATTTAGAACATATAGGAAATGTCCCGGAGCGAAACGGTAAAATTTTTGAAAAAAGTCACCGAGACCCATATAGACCCATATAGGCCCATACTGGGGTATAGGACCAATGTTTGTCCCACTGGGAAACCTACTTCTAGACATTTGCGGTAGGGTTGTTTGGATTTATTTTCTTAGTCTCGTCATTTAGAACATGATAGGAAGGGTCCCACCACGAAACGGTGAAATTTTTGAAAAAAGTCACCGAGGCCTGGGTAGGCCCATAGGCCTATACTGCATGGCTATGGGTGTATGGGTCCATACGGGGTGGACGTGTTGGGATCTAGGTGGGCCACTAATGGTCCGATGGGGTCGAGTGAGGTATCAATGTGAAGCCCTCATGCAGGAGCACTTGACTAGACTAATGGTTCGTACGTGGTCAATACTCTGCGCATGCGCAGCCTGGCCGTAGTATAGAAAGCAGGCATTTTTGGGGGCGTGTGTGTGGGTGTGTTTGGGTTAGAGATGGGCTATTCACGGTTCCAATGGGTCGTGTGAGGTATCCATGTGAAGCCTATGTAATGGAGCCTCTGATGGCGTGGATGTGGGGTAGAAATAGGGTCATTCTGCGCATGCGCGGTGGCCAAAGGGTATGGAAATAGATGTTCTTGGGTTCTAGGCGAGCCCTATTGACCTTTGACCTCAGAAATTTGCATATGAAGTCACTTCCGGTTGGGGTGAATGAGGCGTGACCTTTGGACATGTCCAGACTTGTCTGTGAATGACCTTTGACCTCAGAAATTTGCATATGACGTCACTTCCGGTTTGGGTGAATGAGGCGTGACCTTTGGACATGTCCAGACTTGTCTTTGATTGACCTTTGACCTCAGAAATTTGCATATGACGTCACTTCCGGTTTAGGTGAATGAGGTGTGACCTTTGGACATGTCCAGACTTGTCTGTGTTTGGTTTGTCATGTACTGGGGTTGCGCAAGTGTGTGTGTGACGTCACTTTCGGTTTGGGTGAATGCTCAAACACTACATCCAACTTTCCCGGCCCACATCCAAGTGACAATGTTGCGGCATCGATATATACAGAGCTTGAATCCCAAAAAGGGGGATTGTAAATGAACGTGGGAAGGATGGGCAGGTCCATTTGGACCAATCAGCGGTCGAGAAAAAAGAGCCAATCAGCGGTCGAGAAAAAGAACCAATCAGTGGTCGTACAATCAGCCAATCGAATTGGGGTACTGACGGTGTGCTTTCGCCTACGTCCGCGCCGACATCCGGGTTCTTCTCAACAACCGGGTAATGTTTTCTGGACATGGATGGGTTACCTTTGGCTCCATTCTAGGCCACTGATTGGCTAATACGGTGTTCAAAGAATGTTTCATGCATTATGCTCATATAACTTACAGTCATAAACTTAATCTATACGTGTTGGACGAGTCTTCATTCACCGTCTTCCTTTACACGTACCTCAATGAAATGCCCGCTCCAAACCTAGACCAAAACACGTACTTGGTCTGTGGGCTGATTTCATTGGCTCTCTATTTTACTATAGTGCTCTTGCATTCTAACATTGATGGGTTACATTTTGGCCCCATCCTACACCACTGATTTCAGTTTGACTGAATCTCCACATTGGGCATTTATGCATTATGAATAAAACACACAAGACAGGGTTTTTTGGTGAGATCTCATTTTGTTTTTTATTCAGTAAGAACAACAACGTGAGAACAACCACGTGAAAGCCCAGAACAAGGGACTTGAACATTGAAAGAACTGAAGGCGAGAACAAGGGGCTTGTACATTGAAAGAACTGAAGCCCAGAACAGGGGGCTTGTACATTGAAAGAACTTAAGCCCAGAACGGGGCTTGTACATTGAAATGATGGGCGGCCCAGTCATATACGAGTACATCGCGGTCCTCGGCCTTGGGATACTCGTCAAACATCTGTACGATGGTAGATAAGGTCCTTCCCCGGCATCGATGGTACAGGTAAAACAAGCAATATTGTCCGCACACGCTACTGGTCAGGCTTTGCAACGTTTGACTGTTCCAACACCACGTCTCTGTACCTTGAGCCATGAAGTCTGTTAAATCGGGATGGAGGGGTGGCAGGCCGTACGGGTCAAAGTATTCCCCCTGCTGTTCTGTGAAGTACACGGCACCCAATGTTCACCGGGCCGATCCATCGGGTCCGTGTTGAGAACGTAAGCAGCAGGATACATACGGTCTAATGGGAACACATCTCGGGCGAACACCCCTTGAAACACCATACGTGTCTCTGGGTCATTCTCCAGCACGGTGGTTATCTGGTCTGTGTCCATGTTAGGTGGAGAAGTCACACAGGACGTTGCGCGCCTTGTCCACTTGAATGATGTTATCAAACTCGGCGTAGCAAATCACATTGACGGTGGTCGCCAGGGCTCGTGCAAAGTGGATTTCCAACCGTAAATTGCCTTGCTTGGCTAGGGCCAGCTGATGGTCGCTCTCTAAGGTGGGGATCAGATCGAAACAGAACAACGTGTATCTGTTCCCGAGTCCTTCCGACTGATGAACTTCCCTTCGTCCTGGTTGATTTGACCGGTGGCTGTAAACAGGCTCTGATAGGCTCGAATGAAATTCCTGCGCCCAAAGTTCGGTGCTAAGGCCGTGGCTGGGACCTGTTGTCCATCCACATGCAGGGCCACAAAATTGATGCCGAAATGTTGAAAGTCAAACGGATTCTCTGGGTAGGCTCCGCTGAAACTGGTATTTTCCACACAGGCCAGGATCAATCGCTTGGGTAGTTTCCCCAGGAACAGGTTTTCTTTGTTGGCGCCCATATTTCCAGCAGGCACAGAGAACACTTTGGTTTGTACACGTCGGATAGGGTACTGGGCTGGTTTTGTTTCCAAGGCTTTCATGTGCCCCAATTGAACGGCTGGATTCGGTTTCACTTTTCGGACATACAGGACTGCCTCTTGGATAACAATCTTATAGTCAGCTGCATGCCCCTCTACGTTAGTGGCCATCAAGGCGAAGGTCGGAGGCGCCCGTATCAGTCGGATTTTGATGGGGATCTTGTTCAAGAGGTACCGGTCTTGCATGAACATGTCTGCGTGCAGTCGACCCATGAGATCCACCGAGGCACTGTTCGCAGTGAAAGCCTTCCGTTTGTTATATCCCACATTGTCCGCCGTGTCCATGTGCTCGGGTGTGTCCTGGTAGAATAAAGCGGCTGTCAGCTGAGATTTTTTAGCCTCTCGGCCATACGACAACAGTGTCTCGATGTAGGGTCGATAGGGGTACGTGTTGGTCGAGTCACTGATGAGCTTGTCGCTGAGAAAAACATCCACCTGTTGAAACATCGAGTGCAGCCAGAGATTCGTCGGGCCCACCGTTGCAGCTTGGACGATTCTGGTGCCATCCCCACTGACCACCTTGGCTTTCACATACAAGTATGTATGGGCTAAATCCACATAGGCCGTATCCGCATTACTGACGGTGAACTCGATGGGCCCGGTTTCGTTGATGCTGGAGAGCGGGAGATGCTCCACCCATAATCCTTGTTCGGCACTGGTCTGTGTGGGCGGCACGGTCCACAAGTCCAGTTGGTGGAGGGGCAGGACTCGGCGTGGATCAAGGACACGTCGACTGGTGCGTAGTCTCGGTGGAGCAGCTCTTTTATTCCCTACGGTGCGTTGTGCTTTGGCCACCAAGACGCCTCCCGCTTCTTTGGCCCGCCGTTTCAAGGCTTCTTTGGGTGCCGTACCCCCCAAGACATCACCGGCCACTTGCAGTCCACTGCGTACCGCTTGTTTGCCGATTGCTTTCACCCAACGCGTCACCAAGGGCAGGAACGTTTTGACGATGCTGCCGAGTATGTTCCCCAGTCCACGTCCTCGTTGCCTGCGTGCAGCGCTAAAGACCAGAAAGCCACCCCCGGCCTGTTGGGCATAATAGTCCATATAGCTGCGTGCATCGCACTCGTAAGGTACTTTCATTATGCAAAGTGGGGAGCACCTGCTTGTCGAAAATGAAGTGTCAGCACCACTTTTCCTCGTTGGAATGCCACCGGTCGTCCCGTGTCATCTCTTATATCCACCGTGATCGTGTTGATGTCGGTTTGTCGTACGGGCAAGTAGAGCATGTGGTTGAAACTGTGGGTGACTTGAGCTCCATACGTCTTTTTAATGGGGACCACCCGTAACAGAGGTGTGTTGATATCGCCCACGATGTGGTTGTCGACTACGTCCGAGTAGACGTAGAGTCCGTACATACCCGACTTCATATCCATCGGGATCTGGTCATGGTCCTCGGATGGACCCGTGTAGGTCGCGTGAGCGAGACCCAGCATTTGCTGTAGGATAGGACATAGTACGACACTCACGTTGGCGGTGAGAAGGATCTGTGCCTTGCCGTTGTGTGCGTTGTAATCGAAGTCCACGTGATTCTTGAAGGGAAAGGATTTGATGGGTTTTGATGTATTCGTGACCTCCCGTAGAGCCTTATAATGCAACAGTCTTGTCAGCCCACCCATGAACTCCTTGGGGGTATCGTATTGGCCTTCGGGGAGGGTGAGTCGGGTGTTTTTGCCTTCGTAGGTCACCTCGTAGCACACTTCATTGGCTCGCCTGTTGTACCACGAGTAAGGGTATTGGATATCCACGAGGCCACATTCCCAGCGCCCAGGTAAATGCAACGGTTGCGGTAACTGGGTCACGTTCTTGGCCAAGGTGTTGTCAGGAAACACATCCAGCGAACTGGTACTGGGTAGGGTGAGGTAAAACATGGCGACTGAGCTGTCCTGCTGCTGCTGTTGGTTTTAATAGGTGTTCCAGGCCTTGGGCGGTTGTGTCCGGCGTCGTGTTCGTCGCGTTGACTTGCTACGTGTCACGGCTCTGGAGATGTGGGGTGTCCTGATCGAGGGTGGTTTTTTAAAGGTCTGGAAAGAAGGTGGCCGTTGTGGTGGTGGAGTTTTGGGGGGTGACTCCGGTTCCCAGTCGGATTCGCAAGAAGGTAGTGGGCCACTCGGCGATTGCTGGGTTCGCTGCATAAAGGCCCAGCGGTGGGGGTTCCCCACCAATTCCTGTGGTACATGCATGTCTTTCAAGCCTTGAGCGAAGACCTCCCATCCTCGAGGATCCGTGTGCGGCCTGCGTTTACGCATCAGGTCATTCACTAAATCCGTCATGTGGGTTCCCGGGACCACCTGATTCTGTACCAGGAGTTCGCCTTTATCATTCCAAGTCATGCTAGGATTCTGTTTCATCCGTTGTAATACCAGGCCAGCTTATTTCTTGAACGATGCAGGTACACTCTTCAGCACTTTGTCTTCCACCCACTGTGGGGCTGTGGGTGGTACCCCTGGTAATGGCGGCTGTTGGAGCGGTGCTGAGGTCGGCGGTGTGTCACGTGGTGGTGGTGGTGGGGTAGAGAGGGTTTTGTATTGGTCCATGAACGTCATGTACCGTTGAAGCGTCTCATTGTGCCGTTGTACTTTCTCACTGTCGCTTAATCCCGGTCTCTGTAAGATCTGTTGCATCTCTCCATCGAGGGTGTTTATGGTCTTCACCGTAGGTGGGACAGGGTAGGGCGATTGGAGGTTTTGAAGCAACCGAGGTTTGACGAGGACCATTTTCTCCGTGTGGTTCATTGTCGGCCGAAGAGTCCACCCAATACTGGACCCAACACGGAAGCGGCCAACGGTGCTAAGATGGCCCCGAGAAAGCCGCCTTTCTGTAACACCTTTTTCTTTTGTGTTTGAGGGACCCGCTTCTGGACTAGGGTTCGGAGACCTGTCTTATGCTTGGCCAACTTGGTCTTCTGAGCCGGTGTCAGTGGTACGTTGCCTTTTAACAGATTGTACCCGATCTCGCACAGACAGCGTACAAGATCAGGGTCCGCACCGCGTACAATGGTTCGGACTAACTCGGGTGGGGCCGTCTTCAATACACGGAGCGTGGGAGCGTGCTTCCGTACTCGCGCAGACATCATGTACAACTAATGATAGAACCCACAACTCTGCACTTTTTCTCCACCTCCGAGAACAGAGACAAAGTCAACCCTGCTGTGGTATTCATTCTTTTTATTATCCCCATCATCAAACACACACACCCCAGCTGGGGGAGCCACTGTGGGTGTGTTTACATTATTTTTCATGTACACGTGGTGGGCCTCTCCGGGAAAGATGCCGGTCCGCAGTCGAAGATGTTCGGGGGTGGCTTGCTTGAGGTCGAAGAGCATATACCCGTGCTGAGGGTTTGTGGCCGGGATACATCTGTCTCGCCAGGTGCAGCAGTTGAGTGGTATCTCTCGGGTTTTTGAAGACCACCAGGTAGTGGGCATTTAAGCTGATGTTCCGATGTTCTTTGTTTTTACTGAACAGATTCTGCACAATGTAGATGATGCTGAGCCGTCGATGGTGGCTGCCTTTGGTAAAGAGTTGGGTGACCCGCGCATCCGTCTCCGCCATGAGATCATCCAGAACCACCAAGGTGTTGGGTTCCAAATCGGCCAGGTTGGATAGGCCTTCCACGAACGTGATGTGGGGCATTGCTGCATACGCTTCTTGCCATTCTTCGTAACACCACACGACTCGAGCAATGGGTGGGGTGATCATGCTGTCGGCGTGTTGAAGGAGCTTCCTGACGAAGTGCGTTTTGCCGGAGCCCGTCGGTCCTGCGATGACGCAAGTGAAGGGATGCTGCCAGCGGGGGTCCATGGTTGGAGGTGTATCCGTTGTCGTGGTAATCCGCTCTTGTAAATTTGGTATGAGTGAACTGGAGTGGTGGGTACAACGTCGGTCGTCGTTGTCTGTTCACTGTCAGGGATGATGATGGTGGGGGGTACAATGTCGGTGGTCGTTGTCGGTTCACTGTGAGGGATGAAATCCGGTGGGTTTTTAGACGTAGTAGGTGTACTTGGTGTAGGTGTGGAGCTTGGTGTGGAGCTCGACGTGGCTTGTACACCGGGTGTGGTGGTGGTGACTGGGCTCGATACGGGGTTGACTGGTGCTACCTGTAGACCGGTTTCACTGGTGGCTGGTGTTCTCAGTTGGTTAAGTAACGTGCTGACATAGGCTACATCGTAAAACACACCTCCGTACAGCACACTCAGCAGGGTTAGCACTATCACCACAAAGCCCACTTGCGCTTTGCGCGTTTTGGGAGACGCTGTGTTCAGAGACAGCTGCTGTTGGTCCATAGCACTGTGGTCGGACGTGGAATGAAGGAGGACGGCAGTGGTGTCTGGCTTTATAGTCGTTTCACCTGGTTGGCCGCGACCCAGGAATTGAAGGAACTGGGCCAGCCTTGCCATTTGACGAAATGAAACAGTTTGCCACGTCGACGTTCCGTTTTCAAAATCTGCTCTACCGTGTAGTAGTCTTGCTGTGTTTTTACGACAGGCTGTAATTCCGTCTCGTAAAACGTCCCTAGCAACGGTTCCCCTTGGAGATCTTCCAGTTCATAGATTCGCTGCTGTCGGCGTAGCCGCCGTTTAATCAGGAAGTGCTCATCGCTCCAGTTGGGCAAGTAACTTTTCTCGAACTTGCCCTTGAATTTACTGATTCGTACAGGGTCTCCGACCTTGTACACCGCCTTCGTCGTTCGCTGCGATGGCCTGGGGTACAAGACACGCCGGACTTGGGCTTCATTGCGTTGGGTCACGGTAATGGGGGCTCTCTCTATACTCCGATGATAGGCTCGATTGTAACCCCTCACAAGTTTCGGGAGAACATCGATGTACCTCCTTGTATTCTTATAGGTGAAATATTTATACATGCGGCTTTTGAATGTCCTGTTGAACCTTTCCACCACGGAAGCCTTGGTCTCGTTGTACGTATGGAAGAAAAACACCTTCTGGGCTTTCAGAAACTGTTGGAACGGTCTGTTGAGGAATTCCGTGCCTTCGTCGGTTTGCAAATACAAAGGTTTGCGCCCGGTCTTGAAGATGTCTTTGAACGCCGCTATGAGATTCGCCCCCGTTTTCGTCCGGATGGGTACCACCCACGCATACTTGGATAGGATATCGATGGACGTCAAGATATACCGATTCCCATCGTTGTGTTTGGCAAAGGCGCTCATATCGACCAAATCCGCTTGCCACTGGGCATCTATTCCTCCCACGATGACCCGGTTCCGTAGAAAATGGCGACGGACAGATCGATGTAAGGTATAGGTGTCTTGTTTTCTTAACCAATCTCGGACTTGGGCACGTTGTATCCCCTGGGGTTTGGCCGCTCGATAGAGAGCCGACAATGCACTATAGGCCGCCGGACTGTCGGGACTGTAGTATAAGTTATCCAACACATTCTCCCAGCGCTTCATGGTGACAAATGATGATGGACCCTGGCTCTATCGTTTATTTATAACGGGTATATCTTGGGCCGGAGTTTCTTTCTGATTTTCTTCGTTGGCTTCCACAGTGTCCATGGTAAATGACCAGTCCAACTCGTCTGATGACCTCTTGATAAGCACTTCATCCACATCTACCACGGCATCTTCCAATGCAGACCACAGATCAGGGTGAAGGGTAAAATGCACTGTACCCCAATCTAGCCGAGCCAATTGAGCAAAGAAAGGGCCGCGTCGGTTGTACACATCGTGACACAAGTGGATGAGAGCGCCGTCCAGTTCACCAGACAACACGCGTTTGAATTTGGTCCAGCCCTCTCGGGACAGACGAATGTGAGCCGGGCACGGTTGTGTAGGGTCCGCATCACAGATGTCTCCCACCTCCTCCATGATATCGACCTTATCCGCATACACGTGCAGGAAAACCTCGGGGGTCAAGCTGAGATACGCCAGTATCATATGCTCCGCCATGGTCAGTGCGTGAATGGTACCAGAGTTGACTGTCTCTCGTATTTATAGGGAGAACCCCGTGAGATCAAAGGATCAGGTGGTCATATCACTGGGCTGACTGAGTCTAACCGGGTAATCAATGGCCTCGTCGTCGGGTTCATGGCTTTCTCAGCGGGCGACCAGCAAACATCTCCACGGTCTTCCACGAGGGTGACTTTATCTGCATAGACGTGTAATCCCACCCGGGGTGTAAGGGGCAGGATGGCTCGTAGGACGGGTGACATGCTTGATCCAATGATGATCGTTGAATGACACACACTGTGTCTGACCCTCGCATTTATAGTCAGGTGCCACTGTCAATACCACAGCGCCACGGTTAATAGGGCACATACTATTGTCAGGCCAACCAGCCGTCGCTGGTTCCGGCGTGAGCGCTCCTGGTCCATAGCCCGAGCATCAAGGATGGCTGTCATAGTCCAGTAGTGGTGAGTGATGGCACACCTCTCCATCGAGTGCACTCTGTCGAGGACCGCTTATGTGAACTCGTTCAGGATCTGGCGTCGCCCCTCGTTGTCGTCACCATCTGTAAACATGGACCGGACCACTGCTCGGTAACCCGTGAGTGAATTGACCACGGCGGCATGCTGTAAAATGCGAGTCGCATAGGGCTGGATCTCCGTCATGGCTCTGCAACCGTAGAAATGAAGGTGTAGGATCCAGAGAGACGTGTTTTATAGACCAGGTCACACATGCGCGCCTAGACGTCGGGTGTAGTCCGTGATACGTACTATTCTGATGGGTTAGTCCAAAAAGAAGAGCAACAACAACATCACAGATTACAGATCAATCCTTTTATTATGCGTGAACATCATAGGAATGCATGTACTGACCTGTCTGTGGACATGTCCAAAGGTCACGCCTCATTCACCCCAACCGGAAGTGACTTCATATGCAAATTTCTGAGGTCAAAGTTCAATAGGGCTCGCCTAGACCGCAAAAACATCTATTTCCATAACCTTTGGCCCCTGCGCATGCGCAGAATGACCCTATTTCTACCCCACATCCAGGCCATCAGAAGCTCCATTACATAGGCTTCACATGGATACCTCACACGACCCATTGGAACCGTGAATAGCCCATCTCTAACCCAAACACACCCACACACACACACCCAAAAATGCCTGCTTTCTATACTACGGCCAGGCTGCGCATGCGCAGATTATTGACAACGTACGAACCATTAGTCTAGTCAAGTGCTCATGCATGAGAGCTTCACATTGATACCTCACTCGACCCCGTGGGACCATTAGTGGCCCACCTAGATCCCAACACGTCCACCCCGTATGGATCCATACACCCATAGCCATGCAGTATAGGCCTATGTGCCTACCCAGGCCTCGGTGACTTTTTTTCAAAAATTTCACCGTTTCGTGCCGGGACACTTCCTATCATGTTCTAAATGACGAGACTAAGAAAATAAATCCAAACAACCCTACCGCAAATGTCTAGAAGTAGGTTTCTTAGTGGGAAAAACATTGGTCCTATACCCCAGTATGGGCCTATATGGGTCTATATGGGTCTCGGTGACTTTTTTCAAAAATTTCACCGTTTCGCTCCGGGACACTTCCTACCATGTTCTAAATGACGAGACTAAGAAAATAAATCCAAACAACCCTACCGCAAATGTATAGAAGTAGGTTTCCCAGTGGGACAAACATCAGTCCTATACCCCCAGTATGGGACTATATAGGTCTATATGGGTCTCGGTGACTTTTTCAAAAATTTCACCGTTTCGCTCCGCGACACTTCCTATCGTGTTCTAAATGACGAGACTAAGAAAACGAGACCCCACAACCTATACCGCAAATGTCGAGAAGTAGGTTTCCCAGGATGGCCCTTTACCCCCCATACCCCATATAGGCATTTTCCCGTAATTTAGGATAAAGTCCGTGTCCCGTATTTTTTCAGGATAATTTTTACATACACCCACCCTGGAACTAGGGGGGGGGGGATGACTCTATTGATAGGCAAGCCCCGTTAAGCCCGGCGACCTATATACCCCATACCCCATATAGGCATTTTCCCGAATTTTTCGATAAAGTCCGTGTTCCGTTTTTTTTTCAGGAAAATTTTTACATTCACCCACCCATGACTGGATGCCCCTTCACATAGGCTTCACATTGATACCTCATACAACTCCATCGGCCCATTAGGGGCCCCCCTAACTCCCAAAACGTCTATTTCCATACCCTTTTCCCACAATTCTCTGTCTGCGCATGCGCAGAATGGTGAGAACGCTCGAGCCACTAGTCCAGTCAGATGTCCCCTCACATAGGCTTCACATGGATACCTCAAACAACTCCATCGGCCCATTAAGAGCTCCCCTAGATCCCAAAACGTCTATTTCCATACCCTTTTCCCACAATTCCCTGTCTACGCATGCGCAGAATGGTGACAACGCCCGAGCCACTAGTCCAGTCAGATGCCCCTTCACGAATGCTTAACATGGATACCTCATATGACCCCATTGGACCATTAGGGGCTCCCCTAGCTCCAAAACGTCTATTTTCATACCCTTTGGCCACCGCGCATGCGCAGAATGCCGATATTTCAACCCCACGCCCAGCCCATCAAATGCCCCTTCACGAATGCTTCACTTGATACCTCACTCGACCCCATTGGACCATTAGTGGCTCCCCTAGCTCCAAAACGTCTATTTTCATACCCTTCGGCCATCGCGCATGCGCAGAATGCCGATACTTCAACCTCACACCCAGCCCATGAGATGCCCCTTGATGAATGCTTCACTTTGATACCTCACTCGACCCAATCGGACCATGCAACGTATTTCCAGTCTGGGGACTACTTTTTCTCCGCGGAAGCTTTCTTCCGCGACCGCATCACCGCCAGACATGACCGCATCACCGCTGAGGAATACATCTTTGACCTGGGTCACGTGATATGCAAATTTCTGTCATGTGACCTTGCCTTCCCAGCCGAGGTCAAAATACTCGCTTCTGATTGGTTGTCAAAGCAAAATAACAACCTTGCACCCCTTCCGATTAAAAGTGGTTTGGCCCGAGGTCAAAGGTCAAGTTGACTCAATTTAAGTAGACCCTACTACTCGCATATTTGTGACTGTTGGAGGTAGTTTTGGTGAATTCAAGTATATCTTCTAAGAGTCGCAAAGAGCAATTTTAGTAGGTCTCTGGAGATAGGTTGCTTTTGGAGGCTGAAGGCAACCCGAAGAAGTGAATATTCAAAATGAACCTGTTTGGCCGAGTCATAGCATGCCGCATGCAGTCAAGAATGAGCTAAATGTTACACTCTATCCTCATGCCCGAGGCAACTGACCCTGAGTGGACTCTGTTCACGCGGTACTGGGTGGTGGGGAGTAATATTTCTGTTTATTGATTCTGGTAAGAAATTTCTACTCGGATTCGTCAGGTGTTCACTTCTCACCTCCTGGGGCAGTAATTATCCGTGGACTGATGATATGGGTAAAGGCGTTGGTGACTGATAGATATTTGCTGAAAATATTTGGTATTGGTTATTAAAATTGATTGGAACCACTGATGATTTTCCAATAATAGAGAAGAAAAGGAACTCCGAGTAGGGATGACAACTTCATTCTGTATATTTCGCTATTAGTTATTAGCATCTTCAGCAGTGAACAAAGTTACAAACAGCTCCATACCCACAGTATATATACAAGGCATAATGTGATCTTAGCCAGTACACATTGTTGAATAGGTAAGCCAGTAATGTCAGTCAGGTTGGACGGATAATAAAATGCTGTCATTTTCAGGACATTGTTAAATGTTCAGAGATAATCTGACGGCGATCTACAAATCGTGTGATTCAGGTGATACAATACACAATCAAATTGACGAAAACAATACATAATCTACTTATCTACAAGAACTAAGTAAACTGTACATAAATGAATAAAGTATGGTGATATAGTGGTTATGTACCTACATTGAATATTTCTACATGTCATGAAGTTTGGATAAGGACTGTCATTTTAAGATAATATTGGTATAATTATCTTGGCAGTCCACATCAGAATTGATGGAAACCTACAAATGTTGTATCTCGCATGGGAATATACAATTATGAAACAATACACATAGTCCGGTGGCTTAGGGTCATTTTTCAAATTTACCGTTACAGGCCGGATAAAAGCGCCATATTTTGCATGATGCTTCCTTAATGGCTACTGATAATTTTCAGCCTAGGAGCCCTCTTGACTTTCCTATAGAATTCACGTGAAACACAAAATTCCAAGATGGCCGCCACAGATGATAAAATATCGATTTTCGTGCTCTCTGTGTCTTAGGAAGGCTTAAATTATGGCTTACTGAGGTGTTTGAATCCGATTTGTTACAAATATACACATTACCTATAGCTAATTATTACTAGCAACTGAACCCTACTCAGAATCGGGGTATTTTGAGTCTATTAATTGCAAGATGGGGGGAGGGGTGTTCGCTACCTATCTATTTTCGTTACTCCCCAGGCTAGAGGACTGAAACTTTCAATACTATATACTTTGGCCAACGTCTACCATAAAATGCCTTCATAAAATCAAGCTGATCATCATGATGACATCACCGTGACGTCATCTGGTTGGAAGACATTTTTCCGCCGATGTTTTTTTCAACGATTTTTCTCTTAAAATACCAGTGCGATGAAGAATGATTACTTGGGCTAAATAAATTAGTTTTATGCACTTGTGGGCAAGAAATGTAATAAATAATGGACGGAAAACAATGACAAAATTTCTGAGGGCACTTTATTCAATTTAGCCATGATCTTTACACTCAGATGTAGACGGCCGACCAAGGACGCCAAATGTAACTTTTGATGGCATTGTTTGTTAAAATGGGTACCCATGCTAAACTAGTTCTTTGTGCGGTAGGGTTCAAGGTGGAAGGGAATAATATACTGTGGAATATTATATTGAGCTAATTTTTAGCCCATTTCCATAATTCTAGTGATTAACCATCATGCGTAATTCAAAATGGCGATCCCTTGGGTTTACCCGTCGGTCACGCCTCTACAGTTTGTTCATATAATATGCATTATTCTTTGATCATTGTGAAAATTTGTTAACGTCAGTGGCTCTCACATCAAAGTCTAACTCCCTACACCTATTTAGAATATGTTTGAATAATTTTCAGCTCAAAATATGATGGTTTAATTCAAAATAGCGAACCTGGGGCGCACTTTTTCATGTTGCTCGAGTAGTTCAAAGCATTATTCTTTGCTCACTTGGCAAATTTATCAAAACCGAGGGTTCTCTATGCATAGCCTGAAATCTTCTGTCCGTTTTGAATCTATTTACATATCCCTATGATCCATATTTGATGGTGAAATTCAGAATGGCGGTCATATGGGGTCATCTGAAAATCAAAACCTTTCATGTTGCTCGTATAGTTCAAGCCATTATTCCTAGCTCATTGTCCAAATTATCGAAACCGAGAGATCTCGGACCATAGTGCAATATCTTGCACCCATTTCGAATCTATTTACATATATCTAAGATTAAGAATTGATGGTCAAATTCAAAATGATGGCCATATAAGGTCATCTGAAATCACTCGTTTTCATGTTGCGCGTATAGTTCAATGCAATATTCTTAGCTCATTTTTCAAATGTATCAGAACCGAGAGATCTCGGAACATGGCCTGACATCTTACGCTCATATATATTTACATATGCCTGAGATTTTATGGTGAAATTCAAAATGGCGGTCATATGGTGCCATTTGAAATCATACTTTTTCATGTTGCCTATATTGATCAAGGCATTATTCTTGATCTCACATCATAGCCAAATACCTTGTGAGTAGTATATAGCCGTGATTACAGCGCATATTAGGGCGCCACCAGCGCGATTGACCAAAACTACCTCCAGCACAAGAGAGCTCCATGCTCTGGGTGACTATAGTTCCGGCAACCTGTAACCTTTGTATTCCTCCGCGGTGATGCGGTTTGGCTGTGATGCGGTCGCGGAAGAAAGCTTCCGCGGAGGAAAAGTAGTCCCTAAACTACAAATACGCTGCACGGTCCGATTGGGCCGAGTGAGTCTATTTTCAGTCATGTCATGGGTGTTTTCACAGAATAAATAAATAAATAAATAAATAAATAAATAAATAAATAAATAAATAAATAAATTAATTAATTAATTAATTTTAATTAATTAATTTTAATAAATAAATAAATCAATCAATAAATCAATAAAAAAAAATAAATAAAGAAGAAGAAAAAAAAGAAGTGAAACTCTATACAACGAACCCGGGACTCGAACCAGGGTCCTCTTTATCCAGAGGCAGACACGTTAACCATTACACCACGAGTCTTGTTGTATATTTCACCGTTAAAAATATGATATATAAATCTTCGGCACATACTGGTGCACTGGTCAATGTTGAATCTTATGGGAAAATTACTTCTATACATTTGCGGTATGGTTGTTCGGATTTATTTTACTCGGCTCGTCATGTAGAACATTATGGGAAGTGTTGCGGAGCGAATCGGTGAAATTTTTGAAAAAAATCACCGAGGACTCTATATAGCTCCAAGGGAGACAACTCGTGTGGCCCAAGGGTATGGAAATAGCCGTGTTGGAGCTAGGGGAGCCACTAATGGACCAATGGGGTCGAGTGAGGTATCAAAGTGAAGCTTATGTGAAGGGGCATTTGATGGTCTGGGTGTGGGGTTGAAATAGCGGCATTCTGCGCATGCGCGGTGGCCCAAGGGTATGGAAATAGCCGTGTTGGAGCTAGGGGAGCCACTAATGGACCAATGGGGTCCAGTGAGGTATCAAAGTGAAGCTTATGTGAAGGGGCATCTAATGGGCTGAGTATGGGGTTGAAATAGCGGCATTCTGCGCATGCGCGGTGACCAAAGGGCATGAAAATAGACGTTTTGGAGCCAGGGGAGCCCCAAATGGACCGATGGGGTCGAGTGAGGTATCAAAGTGAAGCATTCGTGAAGGGGCATCTGATGGGCTGGGTGTGGGGTTGAAATATCGGCATTCAGCGCATGCGCGGTGGCCCGAGGGTATGCAAATAGACGTTTTGGAGCTAGGGGAGTCCCTAATGGCCCGATGGGGTCGAGTGAGGTATCAAAGTGAAGCATTCGTGAAGGGGCATCTGATGGACTGGGTGTGGGGTTGAACTATCGGCATTCTGCGCACGCGCGGTGGCCCAAGGGTATGGAAATAGACGTTTTGGGATGTAGGGGACCCACTAATGGTCCAATGGAGTCGTATGGGATATCCATGTGAAGCATTCGTG
Organism: Hanleya hanleyi; assembly: GCA_036873755.1. Classification (NCBI taxonomy): domain Eukaryota; kingdom Metazoa; phylum Mollusca; class Polyplacophora; order Lepidopleurida; family Hanleyidae; genus Hanleya; species Hanleya hanleyi. Next base: position 71,318 of record JAVTVY010024101.1, read on the forward strand.
AAGGGGCATCTGATGGGTTGGGTGTGCGGTAGGAATATCATTCTGCGCATGCGCAGACGCAATGCGGAGCTCTCGTCCAATCAGAAGCGAGTATTTCAAATCCGTCACAGAGCTCAGCCAATCAGAAGCGAGTATTTTGACCCGGTGCATTATGGGCCATATCCAAGATGGCGGCACGTATGTTCAAGATGGCGGCACATCCGGTGTCGAAAACTGGCCATTTCGTCGGGATGTGGTCACCTAGTGTCGAAAACTGGACCTTGTATGGGTCCTGCTAAACGTTTTGGAGCTAGGGGAGCCCCTAATGGGCCGATGGAGTTGTATGAGGTATCAAAGTGAAGTATATTTCAAGCATGGGTGGGTGCATGTAAAATTTTTCCTGAAAAAATACGGAATGACGTGAAAATGCCTATATGGGGTATGGGGGGTATAGGACCATCCTGGGAAACCTACTTCTCGACATTTGCGGTTGTGGGGTCTCGTTTTCTTAGTCTCGTCATTTAGAACATGATAGGAAGTGTCCCGGCACGAAACGGTGAAATTTTGGAAAATTTACCATATAGCCCCATATAGTCCCATACTGGGGGTATAGGATCAATGTTTGTCCCCCTGGGAAACGTACTTCTATACATTTACGGTATAGGTTATGGGGTCGCGTTTTTCTCGTCTCGTCATGTAGAACATGCTAGGAAGTGTCGCGAAGCGAATCGTTGAAATTTTTGAAAAAGTACGATATAGCCCCATATAGTCCCATACTGGGGGTATAGGATCAATGTTTGTCCTCCTGGGAAACGTACTTCTATACATTTGCGGTAGGGTTGTGTGGTCTCGTTTTACTCGTCTCGTCATTTAGAACATGATAGGAAGTGTCCCGGAGCGAATCGGTGAAATTTTTGAAAAAAGTCACCGAGACCCATATATAGACCCATATAGTCCCATACTGGGGGTATAGGATCACTGTTTGTCCCCCTGGGAAACCTACTTCTATACCTTTGCGGTAGGGTTGTTTGGATTTGTTTTTCACGTCTCGTCATTTAGAACACGATAGGAAGTGTCCCGGAGCGAATCGGTGAAATTTTTGAAAAAAGTCACCGAGGCCTGGGTAGGCCCATAGGCCTATACTGCATGGCTATGGGTGTATAGGCCCATACGGGGTGGACATGTTGGAGTCTAGGTGAGTCCCTAATGGTCCAATGGGGTCGAGTGACGTCCTATTTTGAAGCTCTCGTGGAGGAGCACTTGACTATACTAATGGTTCGTCCGTGTTCAATAGTCTGCGCATGCGCAGCCTGGCCCGTAGTATAGAAAGTAGGCATTTTGGGGGGTATGTGGGTGTGTGTTTGGGTTAGAGATGGGCTATTCACGGTTCGAATGGGTCGTGTGAGGTATCAATGTGAAGCTTGTGTGGGGTAGAGTCAGAATGGCGTGTTTTTAAATGCAAGTCGCGTCAATCTGCGCATGCGCAGTTGGTTGTAGTAGAGAAATCAGGCATTTTGGGGAGTGTGTGGGTGTGTGTTTGGGGTAGAGATGGACCGCTATGGGTCCGAATAGGTCGTGGAAGGTGTCAAAGTGAAGCTTGTGTGGGTTAGACTCAGAATGGTGTGTTTTTAACTGCAATTCGCGTTAATCTGCGCATGCGCAGTTGGTTGTAGTAAGTAAAGTGACCATTTTGGGGCAGTGCAGGTAGGTATTTGGGGTAGAGAGGGACCATCCTTGGTCCGAATGCGTCGTGTAATGTGTAATCTTGTAGCTCTCGGGGTGTAGATCCCGATTTAAGGGATGTTCGCGTCATCTGTGACGTCATCAGTGACGTCATCAGTACGAGTAGTAGCGAAAGTGGACATTTTGGGGCAGTGAAAGGAAGGTTTTTGGTGTAGAGATGGACCATCCTTGGTCCGAATGCGTCGTGGGAGGTGTCATTTTGTAGCGCTTAGGGTGTAGATCCCGAGTTGAGGGATGTCCGCGTCATCTATGACGTCATCAGTGACGTCATCATTACGAGTAGTAGCGAAAGTGGGCATTTTGGGGCAGTGAAGGATGGATTAGTAGTATGAAAGCGCATGTCGAGCCCCATTGACCTTGCGGCGCATTGCGCAATGAGTATGCATGTGTGTGTGTAGGCGTCTGTGTGTGTGTGTGTATGCGTCTGTGTGTGTGTGTGCGCGTGCATGTGTGTGTGTATGCGTCTGTGTGTCTGTGTATGCGTCTGTGTGTCTGTGTGCATGTGTGCTTGCGTGTACGTGTGTGTATGTGTGTGTGTATGTGCGTGTGTGTCTGTGTGCATGTGTGCGTACGTGTGTGTGTGTGTGTACGCGCGCGTGTGTGTGTATACGTCTATATGCGTGTGTTTATGCGTGTGTGTGTGTGTGTGTGTGTATGCGTCTGATGCGTGTGTGTGTGTGTGTGTGTGTGTGCCTGTGTGTCTGTGGGCGTGTGTGCATGCGCCGAGTTCTAAGAGCCCCGGAGAGAGAACAACAACAACAAGGATGACACATGAGAGAACAACAGGAAGTTTTTGTCATATAGTTTATTATCCCCAAATTTTACATCATACCCAGGCTGGGGGAGCCGCCCTGGGTATGTTTAGTATGTTCGCATTCGAAATATCAAACACCATGTTTTATTATTCAACGCATCGTCACATCAGGCACAAGTGTTTACTGAGCTCAAGTCAACGATCAGCATGTAGACATAGAGAGTATGTACGGCATGTTGTGGTATTCATCAGTGCATGGGTGACGCATTCACCCGATGGAGGTGGTTGGTCGTCTTGGTAAGGAAAAACGTAACATTGGTTACCCTCTTTACCACCCATTGTGTGTTGGGGCGTTGACGATGTGCCCATCTCAAGGCATCCAATTGTTCCACTTGGGCCAGCATCATCTCTAGCGACGCCCGGTGAATGATGGTAAACGGCAGGTCAAACACAAGGTTGTTGGCACTGGAGTAACAATACCGTAACTGCTCCGTCCTGTAAGATGTACCCGAAAGCGACATTCAATTTGAAGGCCGTAGTTTGATCTTCGAAGATGGCTTCCACGTAGCTGCGTAAACGGGTGAGTTTGGTCAGTGGGAAATTGTAGATATCTTCAATAGGGCGATGTTTGTGGAAACAGTACCGTGTCATGGACCAATGACCCCGATCGTCGTCACTCACTGGATGGTTGTCCTGTAAGAGATCGCTGGGAGCATTTATGGGCTCGACCATAAAATGTTCGATGTTGTCAGACGAATGACTGGGAGCAGTAATGCTGGGGTCCGGCTGGATATCCAGGCTCTTCTGAACTGTGGGTATTGACAGACTCTCCGTCATCGCATCACCAGTGGCATTCGTCTCCCCGGGCTTATCTTCACTGGGTCTGACCTTCCACGGCTCCTCTTCAGTAGAAGGTTGTCGCTCATACCGTGGTGATGAACTATGAATCAATCGTTGGTGTCGCAGCAACTGACTGGGTCGTTTGAAAAGCCGACCACATTCATAACATTGTTCCTTCGCACCCTCGTGGAGTGAGCGTTCATGGCGCAGTAAAACATCCTCCCGATTGAACGACCGTGCGCAGGTTGTACATGTATACCGAGCATCGTTGTGGGTGGAGGCCTCGTGGCGTCGTAAATTATCTAGACGAGTAAACAGCTTCTGGCAAGTTGTGCAAGAGAACATATCGGCTGTGGATCTGGAAATGATGAATGCCGTAAAACAATTGCCACTTTTATACGTTTTTTCAGTGACCTTCGTGTCTTTTCGGCAACCTCCGTGTCTCTTCGGTCATCTCCGTGTCTTTTCGGTGACGTCCGTGACTCTTTGGAAGTTAGAGGGGAGGTGACCGGCCTATCGACCAATCAGAAGCCATCATTTCAGTACAAAGTACAATCTTCGTTCAGTGTAACCTAAACGTCTTCGGGCAATCCATGATACTGAAGCTCGAAGCTCTTACTTCTCTCATTCAACACTGAGATCAATGTCCATCGGCTCTTCAATCCGCGGCGAATCGACCTCCATGGGTTCTTCTATTCTCAGATGCATTCCGATAGAAACTGAAATATCCGGTCTCGAGAGTGGCGAGCGTGATCCGTGTATAACATTTCGGTGACGACTCAATTGACTGGGATGCTTAAAGGCTATATCACAATCCGCACATGTATGCATGGGTACTTCGTGGCATGCACGTGTGTGACAACGCAAACTGTCCAGGCGATGAAAGCGCTTCGAGCAAGTTGTGCAAGAGAACATATCGGCTGTGGATCTGGAAATGATGAATGCCGTAAAACTTTCGGCTCTTATAGGCCAACATAGGAGTACCCGGATGTTCCACAGTCAGGGATGTACAAGAACCCGGATGTACCCGGATGTAAAATGTCCCGGATGTAAAAGTGCCTAGATGTTCACGAATGTACTACCATCCCGGACTTCTATCAGGCCCAGGTTCAAAAGCTCTCATGTCCTGCACCGAACTACTGCTCGGCAACCCGTGAGTGAATTAACCACGGTCGGATGCTGTAAAATGCGAGTCGCATAGGGATGGGTCTCCGGCTTGGCTCTGCAACCATAGGAATGGGCTTGTGAGATCCAGAGGGACGTGTTAGACCATGTTACACATGCGCGTCTACACGTAGCTCTACGTGTGTAGTCCGTGATAAGTACTATTCTGATTGGTTAGTCCAAAAAGAGAGCAACAACAACAACAGCAGCAAAGATTACAGGTCAATCCTTTTGATTAGCCCCTCCATCACAGCACATCCACGCTGGGGGAATCGCTATGGGTGTGTTTACAATTCACTTATGCTATTGTCCGTGTATTCAGAAGTTCACTGTGCTGATCTCAGACTGCTCTTGTCCAATCAGAAGCCGACCCTCAGAATAAGTATAGGTCATGTTGATGGATGGAACACAAACTGTGGACGTCTTTCGGATTGATGGGGATCAACTGACTGTGCAGTCTGAAGACTCGACTGCAATGCTGGCATTCGTGGCTGGGTGCCTTATGTACCGACCGTTGATGTCGCCGTAAATTATCCTTACGATTAAAGGACTTCCTGCAGATCGAACACGTATACTCGCCAACAGCATCTTGAAAAGTAGACTCATGGATGGGGTCAAACATCACGGGTTCCTCAACCCTCAAGCGTGCATGTCCATGGATTACACGTTGGTGAGATCTCAACTGACTGTGTAGTCTGAAGCGGTGTCCACAATCTCATGGAGACACCGTTCATGGCGGTGTAAATTATCCAGGCGATTGAATGTATCCCCACAGGTCTCGCAGGTATACTGGGCAGTAGCGTCGTGGATGCTAGACTCATGGCGTTGTAAGTCGTGCAAGCGTGTAAATGACTTGGAGCAAGTAGTACACGTGAACATCGTGTCGTAAGTAGTTGAACGAATGTCTGCTGAAAGTGTCAGACCGCTTCCCTTTTATAGCAAGCTAGCTGTTGATCTATTTTTAGAACACTCAGTTTAACTACTCCCAAGTCGAAGACCGAGAGCATATGACCTCTGTGAGGTCACTTCCGCTTCCGTTCACGTGACCGGAACTGACCTTTGACCCCTGCGCGCAATTTACCACTGGGCACACGTACCTGGTGCACCCTGTACCCCTGGTGTACCTATAAAAAGGATTGACCTGTAATCTTTGCTGTTGTTGTTGTTGTTGCTCTCTTTTTGGACTAACCAATCAGAATAGTACTTATCACGGACTACGTCTAGATAATTTACGACGCCACGAGGCCTCCACCCACAACGATGCTCGGTATACATGTACAACCTGCGCACGGTCGTTCAATCGGGAGGATGTTTTACTGCGCCATGAACGCTCACTCCACGAGGGTGCGAAGGAACAATGTTATGAATGTGGTCGGCTTTTCAAACGACCCAGTCAGTTGCTGCGACACCAACGTTTGATTCATAGTTCATCACCACGGTATGAGCGACAACCTTCTACTGAAGAGGAGCCGTGGAAGGTCAGACCCAGTGAAGATAAGCCCGGGGAGACGAATGCCACTGGTGATGCGATGACGGAGAGTCTGTCAATACCCACAGTTCAGAAGAGCCTGGATATTCAGCCGGACCCCAGCATTACTGCTCCCAGTCATTCGTCTGACAACATCGAACATTTAATGGTCGAGCCCATAAATGTTCCCAGCGATCTCTTACAGGACAACCATCCAGTGAGTGACGACGATCGGGGCCATTGGTCCATGACACGGTACTGTTTCCACAAACATCGCCCTATTGAAGATATCTACAATTTCCCACTGACCAAACTCACCCGTTTACGCAGCTACGCGGAAGCCATCTTCGAAGATCAAACTACGGCCTTCAAATTGAATGTCGCTTTCGGTACATCTTACGTCACAAAAGGACGGACCAGTTACGGTATTGTTACTCCAGTGCCAACAACCTTGTGTTTGACCTGCCGTTTACCATCATTCACCGGGCGTCGCTAGAGATGATGCTGGCCCAAGTGGAACAATTGGATGCCTTGAGATGGGCACATCGTCAACGCCCCAACACACAATGGGTGGTAAAGAGGGTAACCAATGTTACGTTTTTCCTTACCAAGACGACCAACCACCTCCATCGGGTGAATGCGTCACCCATGCACTGATGAATACCACAACATGCCGTACATACTCTCTATGTCTACATGCTGATCGTTGACTTGAGCTCAGTAAACACTTGTGCCTGATGTGACGATGCGTTGAATAATAAAACATGGTGTTTGATATTTCGAATGCGAACATACTAAACATACCCAGGGCGGCTCCCCCAGCCTGGGTATGATGTAAAATTTGGGGATAATAAACTATATGACAAAAACTTCCTGTTGTTCTCTCATGTGTCATCCTTGTTGTTGTTGTTCTCTCTCCGGGGCTCTTAGAACTCGGCGCATGCACACACGCACACAGACACACAGACGCATACACACACACACACACGCATCAGACGCATACACACACACACACACGCATAAACACACGCATATAGACGTATACACACACACGCGCGCGTACACACACACACACACACACACGTACGCACACATGCACACAGACACACACGCACATACACACACACACATACACACACACGTACACGCAAGCACACATGCACATAGACACACAGACGCATACACAGACACACAGACGCATACATACACACACACATGCACGCACACACACACACACACAGACGCATACACACACACACAGACGCCTACACACACACATGCATACTCATTGCGCAATGCGCCGCAAGGTCAATGGGGCTCGACATGCGCTTTCATACTACTAATCCATCCTTCACTGCCCCAAAATGCCCACTTTCGCTACTACTCGTAATGATGACGTCACTGATGACGTCACAGATGACGCGGACATCCCTCAACTCGGTATCAACACCCTAAGCGCTACAAAATGACACCTCCCACGACGCATTCGGACCAAGGATGGTCCATCTCTACACCAAATACCTTCCTTTCACAGCCCCAAAAAGTCCACTTTCGCTACTACTCGTACTGATGACGTCATTGATGACGTCACAGATGACGCGAACATCCCTTAAATCGGGATCTACACCCCGAGAGCTACAAGATGACACCTTACACGACGCATTCGGACCAAGGATGGTCCCTCTCTACCCCAAATACCTACCTGCACTGCCCCAAAATGGTCACTTTACTTACTACAACCAACTGCGCATGAGCAGATTAACGCGACTTGCACTTAAAAACACACCATTCTGACTCTAACCCACACAAGCTTCACTTTGACACCTTCCACGATCTATTCGGACCCATAGCGGTCCATCTCTACCCCAAACACACACCCACATACCCCCAAAATGCCTGATTTCTCTACTACAACCAACTGCGCATGCGCAGATTGACGCGACTTGCATTTAAAAACACGCCATTCTGACTCTACCCCACACAAGCTTCACATTGATACCTCACACGACCCATTCGAACCGTGAATAGCCCATCTCTAACCCAAACACACACCCACATACCCCCCAAAATGCCTACTTTCTATACTACGGGCCAGGCTGCGCATGCGCAGACTATTGAACACGGACGAACCATTAGTATAGTCAAGTGCTCCTCCACGAGAGCTTCAAAATAAGACCTCACTCGACCCCATTGGACCATTAGGGACTCACCTAGACTCCAACATGTCCACCCCGTATGGCCCTATACACCCATAGCCATGCAGTATAGGCCTATGGGCCTACCCAGGCCTCGGTGACTTTTTTCAAAAATTTCACCGATTCGCTCCGGGACACTTCCTATCGTGTTCTAAATGACGAGACATGAAAAACAAATCCAAACAACCCTACCGCAAATGTATAGAAGTAGGTTTCCCAGGGGGATAAACATTGATCCTATACCCCCAGTATGGGACTATATGGGTCTATATATGGGTCTCGGTGACTTTTTTCAAAAATTTCACCGATTCGCTCCGGGACACTTCCTATCATGTTCTAAATGACGAGACGAGTAAAACGAGACCCCACAACCCTACCGCAAATGTATAGAAGTACGTTTCCCAGGGGGACAAATATTGATCCTATACCCCCAGTATGGGACTATATGGGGCTATATCGCACTTTTTCAAAAATTTCAACGATTCGCATCGCGACACTTCCTATCATGTTCTAAATGACGAGACTAAGAAAACGAGACCCCACAACCTATACCGCAAATGTCGAGAAGTAGGTTTCCCAGGATGGCCCTATACCCCCATACCCCATATAGGCATTCTCACGTCATTTAGGATAAAGTCCGTATTCCGTTTATTTTCAGGAAAAATTTTACATACACCCACCCATGCTTGAAATATACTTCACTTTGATACCTCATTCAACTCCATCGGCCCATTAGGGGCTCTCCTAGCTCCAAAACGTCTAGCAGGACCCATACAAGGTCCAGTTTTCGACACTAGGTGACCACATCCCGACGAAATGGCCAGTTTTCGACACCGGATGTGCCGCCATCTTGAACATACGTGCCGCCATCTTGGATATGACCCATAATGCACCGGGTCAAAATACCCGCTTCTGATTGGCTGAGAGCTCTGTGACGGATTTGAAATACTCGCTTCTGATTGGACGAGAGCTCCGCATGGCGTCTGCGCATGCGCAGAATGATATTCCTACCGCACACCCAACCCATCAGATGCCCCTTCACGAATGCTTCACATGGATACCTCATACGACTCCATTGGACCATTAGTGGCTCCACTACATCCCAAAACGTCTATTTCCATACCCTTGGGCCACCGCGCGTGCGCAGAATGCCGATAGTTCAACCCCACACCCAGTCCATCAGATACCCCTTCACGAATGCTTCACTTTGATACCTCACTCGACCCCATCGGACCATTAGGGACTCCCCTAGCTCCAAAACGTCTATTTGCATACCCTTGGACCACCGCGCATGCGCAGAATGCCGATATTTCAACCCCACACCCAGCCCATCAGATGCCCCTTCACGAATGCTTCACTTTGATACCTCACTCGACCCCATCGGTCCATTAGGAGCTCCCCTAGCTCCAAAACGTCTATTTTCATACCCTTGGGCCACCGCGCATGCGCAGAATGCCGCTATTTCAACCACACACCCAGCCCATTAGATGCCCCTTCACTTAAGCTTCACTTTGATACCTCACTCGACCCCATTGGTCCATTAGTGGCTCCCCTAGCTCCAACACGGCTATTTCCATACCCTTGGGCCACCGCGCATGAGCAGAATGCCGCTATTTCAACCCCACACTCAGACCATCAAATGCCCCTTCACATAAGCTTCACTTTGATACCTCACTCGACCCCATTGGTCCATTAGTGGCTCCCCTAGCTCCAACACGGATATTTCCATACCCTTGGGCCACACGAGTTGTCTCCCTTGGAGCTATATACAGTCCTCGGTGATTTTTTTCAAAAATTTCACCGATTCGCTCCGCAACACTTCCCATAATGTTCTACATGACGAGACGAGTAAAATAAATCCGAACAACCATACCGCAAATGTATAGAAGTAATTTTCCCATTAGATTCAACATTGACCAGTGCACCAGTATGTGCCGAAGATTTATATATCATATTTTTAACGTTAAAATATACAACAAGACTCGTGGTGTAATGGTTAACGTGTCTGCCTCTGGATAAAGAGGACCCTGGTTCGAGTCCCGGGTTCGTTGTATAGAGTTTCACTTTTTTTTTCTTCTTCTTCTTTATTTATTTTGTTTTATTGATTTATTGATTGATTGATTTATTTATTAAAATTAATTAATTAAAATTAATTAATTAATTAATTAATTAATTAATTAATTAATTAATTTATTTATTTATTCTCTGAAAACACCCATGACATGACTGAAAAGAGCCTCACTCGGCCCAATCGGACCATGCAGCGTATTTGTAGTCTAGGGACTACTTTTCCTCCGCGGAAGCTTTCTTCCGCGACCGCATCACAGCCAAACCGCATCACCGCGGACGAATACAAAGGTTACATGTTGCCGGAACTATAGTCACCCAGAGCATGGAGCTCTCTTGTGCTGGAGGTAGTTATTGGTCAATCGCGCTGGTGGCGCCCTCCGCAATTTCCTCCGCAAAAAGAGCACGGCTACATACTACTCTTGTGTCCACTTTTAATCTAATTGCTTGTCTTCAGATTAAAAATGATGGTTAAATTCAAAATGGCGACTAAAAGGCGCCATCCGGAAAAGCCTGATTTTTTTCATGTTACTCGTATAATGCATGGTACTATTTTCAGACAAGGTACAAACTTGTTTAAATTGAGCAGAATAACACCATAGCTTATCACATTTTATTCCATTGGCATAATCTTCAGCTGAGAATACAACTGTTAACTTCAAAATGATGATCACGTGGATTCATATGGGACTCATATTTTCATTTTGCTTGTATAATTCAAGGTATTGTGTTTACATTAAGTTGAAAGTAACAATTTCTCAAAGCCAAGTCTATTCACAATACAGATCGATCTGTCTATTTATAGACCTAGTTTGGCTCTATTCCTATAATCGTCAGCTAGAAAAATAATTCAGGAATTCAAGATTGCAGGCACAGGGTCATCCGAAACTCTTGCTCAATTTTGTCAATGTTACTCGTCAAATTCGAAGCGATTATTTTTAGCTGGAAGCAGATATTGCTACAACTAAGCTGTTTCACACTATAGTTGGTCATTTTACATTTTACGGTTAAAACGTCCAATCAAATACCCCTTTTGTACTATTCTCTGTATGCGCATGCGCAGATGGCCGGCATTTCCATTACATACCAGTCGGACTGTATGACACATCACCTCACACGACCCATTGGGACCACGGATGGTCCAACTAGACCCCAAAAGTTACATCCTACATCTGCCTATGCACGACACTTGCGCAGACGGAATTTTTCATCGAAATTCATCCTATAACCTCGGGACACCTCCATCGTACTCCACAGCATGAGACAGAAAAATGTCCATGGGTGGGTTCCCAATGGGGCTATTAGGCTGGACATAGAAGCATATGTCGGGGACCCGCCCTCTAGTACTTGAGATGTATCAGGCTATTTTCAACCTTTCCTATTATGTACTGACTCGCGGCCAATTGGATAAAGTGCCAGCCTTTGGTGTCCGCATTGCTGGTTCTACTGTACTCCACCCAGGGTCATGGGGATTCCCCTTCTCCCTGGGATGTAGGTTGACTATCTGAGATCAAGCTCTCCGTTTCAGTAGATAGACTCTCAGCAGTCTCTGTTTCGGTATCAGTCGGTGGGATAGACTCTCAGCAGTCTCTGTTTCGGTGTTGGTGGACTATCAGCAGTCTCGAAGTCTATTCCTATGTATGGGGATTTTCCTTCTCTCGCTGGCTAGAGAGGCTATAACATATATGGCTAGAACATTGACGTGGCAAGATAGGATTGACCTCTAAGGTCAATTACCCTCCGGACATTTTCGGAGATGACCGAACATTTCCAAAGATTCTCAGTAATTCAAGCGGATGGACTGCTCCATTAACATTGGCGTGACTGGGAAGCCAATTCACATTGACTGGGGACTTATCAACCCGGTGCCGGAAGTGACTGCATCACCACCGGAAGTGATCTTTGATCCGGACGTGACCTCGGAACGGAAGTGACCTTTGATTCGGAAGTGACCTTTGATCCGCAAATGACATCAGCTTCGGTCACATGACGTCATCAGCCTCAGCCTTAGTGCGCGGGAACTTCACCTTTATATACTACTCCAATATCTCGGAATTCGTCCTCCAGCGGTAAAAAGTAAATGCAATTATGGTAGTGTATTGAAAGCATTGCTATGCATGCCCAAAACCAGGTTAAATGGCCCCAGAACGTTTACTGTGGAACTATGGGGCATTGTCGTGTCTCCGATAATCCAAGATTTTATCATATATGTCGGCCATCTTGGATTTTGGAAATCCCGAAAAATTCAGGAGGGCTCCTAGGCTAAAATTGAATAATAAGCATAAAGGACGCCACTTGCCAAATTTGGCGCTTTTATCCGCTCTGTAACGGTAATTTCGCTAAGCCACCTGACTAACAGTCGAATTTATGATAAGAAAACTGGTTAATCCATAAATGATATTACCTAAATAATTTTCATCTCGCAATACTCCTTTTAAATTAAAGGATTCATATAGCAAAATGCTACGCTGGGCTTTCCAAATTAATACCATATGTACATCTGGTGATGCTCCAGATGACTGAGCTTGACCTATTTTATCCAGGTCAGATTCTATTTTTTACAATATTCCATGAAGGATTATTTCTACATTGTCTAAATTTATACCGCTTATGGCTGGACCTTAAGTCTATTGGAAAATATATCTGACCTTGACCTATTTTTAAAAGGTCAAATTCAATATGTTAAGTCTAAGATCTCCAAATTCATATTCCATATGCAATTAATTTAGAATTGATTTAAAAAATTGTTGAAGATGACTGATCTTGATCTATATTTCCAAGATAAGTAATTTTGATTATAAACTACATGTATATAGAAGAGCTAATTAGAATTCGATCATGCTCTACCAGAAATTGTTTTCCATCACTTAAGGCCTTGGCAAAAGCTGACCTTGCTCAACTTCCTACGTATCTCTTATATGAGAGAACTAGTCAATCCTACTAGATCATATTTTTGTTATCTAGGTCTAAAAATACACTGATGATTTATACAATGCATGATTGCTGGGCGTAGACAATAACTGATAGGCGAGGGGTATTGGAGGCCAATGGGCTTTTTTTTATATCTTGGCCGTATATTTCATTGAAAACGAACGGACCTTGTGACTCCCATCGGGGCTATAATGCGGGCTTATCTGACAAAATACCCACACCAGCTCTAACTATGTAGCTTATTTACGGAAAATTGGATCTTGACTGAGAGGGAATTGTGATCACGTCGCTTCTATGATTATTATAGGCCCCTGATAGGCTACATGATTATCCCATCTCCACCACTACCCATCTGTATCTTCCACTCTGTCAAGAGAGGTTGATAAACCTTTATTTTCGGGCATGTTTTGGACCACAGGATGGAAAACATGCACCAATGGACGGAATGTCATGCCAAAGCACACAAGGGATGGAGAATTGAATCTACGGGGTGATATACGACCATTTCACACCAGCAATCCACTCCTGTAGCAAACATGTTCGGCGGCCGGCGGTAAAGTTGGGCTGTCAGCGGAAAAGATGAACCAACATTTTCAGCAATTCTGCCAAAACCATGATATTGACAGTTTGTTTTTACGTACGGAAGTACATTTTTGTGATCGTCAGGAGCACGACATGGGCATCAATTTTACTCGTCGGCAGATTTTTTTGATCATAAAAACGAGTGAACGACCGAACATTTTGACCCTTGAATAGTCACATGTATGTTCAATAACAAACGCTTAATTGATCGGTCTAATCACGCTGTCACAAGCCTAAAAGTGTCATTATTTCTCTAGGACTGTTCGATAAAGCATTCACCCCCGTTCCATGGTTTCATAGATCGACCGGACACTGAATTAAATGAAAATTAAATGTAAAGGAAATTATATAAATTGTCCATTTTATTCGGCAAATTAAAGTAACGTACATTTTAGTGCTATTAACAGATTTACATTATATATTTGGCATACATATGCGGTACAGTTACAGGTCTGTGCTCGCCTCCTAAGAAACCGATTGGTCAAAATCCTTGGCTTGACCTAATTTCCAACAGACTTTCCAAAGAAATGACTGAACTGAATGTTTTGAAACTTGACATACATGGTCGTGGACCAATGCACTACCAACTCGATTAAGGCGACTAACTCCATGCATTCAATATACACGGCACGGACCAATCAAAACTGTTGGATTTCCAAGTAATGAGTTTAAACGGCCACACGCACAACATACATGTTACCATCCTCCCCACAGCCGATGCCCCATTTCGCAGGCTCATTTATCATCACTGCCTCCAATAGCGGAAGTTGACCTTTACCACGTTGCTATGACGTATAGGGGAAAACTCGCGTACGCACGGTTCAGTTTGAATCCGGCCGAACAACTCCTCAACAGTGTTGCACATGAGCGAACTACCTTTCATATGCTCTGTCCAGATAAACGGAAAATAATACTGTTTATCCTTTAAAGATAAACCACTTTATTCTGTATTGCCTGCCCAGTTGGAGTTGTGAGATTTACTGGTAAGAGTAGCCTCCCTTGGTCTGATAGACTGCGCAGTTGTCATGTTGTCGCCACATGATTGAATTGCATAGGCAATTGTTCCTGTTGGGGGGTCCTTGAATTCATCGGCCTCTCGCGTCGGGGTTTTGTGGAACACACACACGATTAATTTCGTCTTCACATTTTTGGAGTTTTTCTGTATTTTTGGTCAAGCTTGTTGCTATCCATCTTGTCATCGGGTTTGAGAAATTAGTTTTTTAACTGAAGGCGAAGTCCACGAAGCGGAAATATTTGATTATTTACACTATTTTTCAGATTGTGTTGCCTGTGGGGTACGGCTGTGTACAGTGGCACGCGGTAGCGCCATGCAGTGAGTGCGATTGAGGTCAAACACCATCAACTCGGTCAAGTGCTGTCAGTGTTTCAACGGTTGGAATACGTGGTACATAAATAATCGAGGAACGTTTGTACCATGTGGACAGTTGGTGGACTGAACAGGACAACTTGGAAGATTTCCAAGTAACTTGGTGAGTGTATGTCTGTGACAAAACTAAATATGGGGTAAATAGTTACCGTATCAGTATACTGATGTAATTGTTGTTGTTGTTAGTGACTACTATTGTTTTGGAAATTCAATAACTCAAGCGGGGATGTATTTATGATGAACAGATAAACTTCTTCTTCTGGGGGTTCCCCAATCTCAGTTTTGGAGTTATAACAAGTTCTTGTTCACTTGTGTTCACATGAGCTCCCTCCCACCTGTGATGGTTACCTAGCGATAGAACCTTTGCTGTGTATGTGGGCGTGGCTGTTTTCCCTACACACAGTCATTCGATACTACAGCCATTCCTGGGCTAATGGTTACCTAGTACTGTCTGGCGACGATAATCTGTGAAGTACCGTTTCTTGGCTGAAAATACGAAAACACAGATCTTCTGAAGTAGCGCCAACTGTAGTTGGTGTGTGCATGTTCCCTGTTGGAATTTGCCAGGGCAAATGACTTAAATGAGGCGAGTTAAATGTTCAAGTTTTTATCAGTTAATGCATCACTCAAACAATTATCAGCATGCAGTTTTATCGTTTTTGCTGATGGGGCATGTTTTTAGGAATCTATTTTCCAGATGCTGTAAGAAAATTAAAGTGGAGTCTGCAAATCCAATGGATATATTATATAGCTGAGTGCTATTTCAGTTATTTCAGTATCATCATACCTAAAATTGAAGTACTGCCCTTGTCTCATTATAGTTATTACATGTATTTGGATTTCACTCATCCCAGTTCAGCATAGTTGCATATACTTGACTATAATATATATAGGCAGGTAATATTCAGCCTGTGTGGACTAGAGTGTCGTACTTTCTTCATATATATACATTCAACGAGAATGATAAGGTAAAAGTTAGTTTACAAGTGTGAATTGAATCAATGTCACAGTGACAATTTGGAGAGCTGTAATTTGGTAACAGTCTTGGAGTGACTTGAATTGTGATTGATTTGAGTACGAGTATTTGAGTTTTGTGGTACATAACGGGCAACTAAAGAAGAGCAGTACGTTTTGTCTCTTCATCCCAGTCTCGGGGTGAGAGTTCATTCTCCTAAAGCAGTTAAGTATATAGGCTTGATTTGAATCATAGTATCACAGTATACGTACCAGGTATAGGAGAGGTATGTTTCTATCACAGTGTTTCCATTCAAATGTGCTATTTTGCACCATGCACCCGCAGTTTCACTTTGACCCTATCCCCATGCAGGTTTGATGGTTTAATTTAATGCTTGACGTTGGAGGAAATTATGAGATACTGAATATTGATTTTGAAGGAAACTTGCAAAATTGGCCTGTTTACCATGGTTAGTTCATCCTCGCCAAGCTAGGGTATTTCTATCCTAAATACCAGTGGTACACATGGTAATGAATCCTGTTCATAGAAATTTTAAACTGTAAATTTCAGCCAATCAGCAAAGGAAAACATCCTGTTTATATTGACCAATCTGATCACTTGTTTCACATAACCATTTTGTTACAACAGATTCGTTTATATTAAAAGTTGATGAAACGTCACGGTGGTCTGCTATGCAAGATGGTCAAGGTTTTGGCTCAAAAAATCAACCTTGATGTTGTGAAGATGTGGTTAGGTTAGTTAGGATTCTTTGTCAATGTACAAAGCATATGCAGCTTGCAGAAGATATGATGAGATAAGAAATGAAGTACTATAGTGTTTGTCATGCCAACAAAGTTAAAGTTAGTTTTTCCTCTGATGGAATGAGACAGAGCCTGTTAATTCATGCCAATCTGTGTTGAACTGCTTGTGGTAATGAGTTGTAGGTATTTGTATTTGCACTCTGAGTAGGATGGGCAGAGGACGGTCATGTCGGTAAGAATGATGTCAGGATTCTCATTCTGCTGAATTGTTTGTACAAGTGTTTGTGGTCCTCATGCATTCTGCTTGACAGATTACAGTAGAAGGCTACTTTTGTGGTTTTGTACAATAAGACTGCACTGCACTGTATATATCGTATACAGAGGATGAGAAATAACCGGTAACATGCGTTAAGGAGGTACATGTAATCCAGAGGTCAACTTTAGTCCCCAAAATACTGGATTCTTTTTAAAGTCTTTGGAAAAAAAAAAAAAAAAAAAAAAAAAAAAAATATTCATCCTCGGAAACCAGGGACTTCAAATATTATTTATTGAACATCTCAGTATGTAGCCAGTTAACTCACGAACATTAAGCCAGTCCCATGTGTGTTCCATACCATGATGATCTCACGGTGAAACATATTCTTATCGAATGCATAGATTCTAAGATTGTAAGACACGTTTTTTATCGCGCGACTACTTTGGAAGATCATTTTAGTCGGGTGAGGGAGATTGCATCTTGGGTTATTTCAGAGAAATCGGGCTGTTACATAAGTTTTAATGTGTGTATGTTTTAAAGCGTTGGATTATTAAGTTATTGACTGGAGTACTTAGAATTTTGTTTGATTGTCGCTATGAAGCTGAAATATTGCTGAACGCGACATTAAACCTTATTTCTCTCTCTCTGTAGTCAGTTAAACTGGAGATATGAGGAACGATTCCAATAATATCTGGAATAGCTTGACCTACTGGCTTTGACTTTTGAGAGCAACATTTCTGCAGCTACATATGTAGTACACATAGGTAATGGTGGCCAGTTGCCAGTTGATTTATCTCCAGTCTCTAATGACATGCTGTCTTTTGTCTGATTGGGCCTCTGACCATTTACCAAACACTTGAGTATGTTTGGGTTTCATGCCATTCATCAACCAGTGAGAGCACTCAGAAAGTGCACCGGCCATATCATGCATTGTTCCAGAATTAGCCAATCTTGTATTCAGTAGACCAATTCCCCACGGTAAAACACACGGCCCAGGAGTATATATAGGACAGAATTGAATTGCCGGTGGTGTTAGGACAGAATTGAATTGCCGGTGGTGTTTGGGCAGAAAAAGTGTAGTCCATTTGTGGACTTGGTCACGTCAATGTGGGTAGGGTGATTTTGTGCCAGTGTTATACAGTGCACCTATTCGCTGTATTTCAACCGTTATTGTTTGGCTGAAAATGTCACAAGATATAGCTCTGGCCTTGGGCCCCATGCTGAAATGGGCCTGTTATCGAACACTTGACAGTGGTCGGGTTTCACGCCAAGAGCACCCGTAAGTAAGCATGACATAGCATACTTTTTGGCATTGCCAGTGGCAGTTTCAGTAAGAATCGTGCTTCGCAGTCTGTTCAAGTGTGCATTCATATCAACATGAATACGTGTTAGCCATATATGTGGTCACGGCATTTGAAATAAAAATTCACCTTTTAGGTTTAAGTAGAATGCGCAATTCCTTAGTATTTGCCATTCTCAGAGCGAATGATTTCAAGCATTTGTAAACTAAATAAATTAATAGGCAGGTAGAATTCTTGGTGGGTGAATGTGTTTAGACACATTCTAGTGGCCGAATTCTGGCGGGCAGATAGGGGTTTCAGTTAGGAAAGTTTGTATATGAGATAGAACTCATTCGTTGCATGCCACCTCGACGAATTCCCGCGGGGCACCCGGTTATGTGGCTGTCCAATCGATGTGTTTCCCGACGGACGTGCAGTCTACGTGATGTGTGATCTTCACTCGATGTGTTTCCCGAGTGGGTGGGTGCCACCTTGACGAATTCCCGCGGGGCATCCGGTTATGTGGCTGTCCATTCGATGTGTTTCCCGAGGGACGTGTTGTCTACCCAGTGTGGGTGTGGGTAGCGGTAAGTGTGTGCTGATCACTCTATGTTGTCACCCCTCCTAGGGTTTAGGAGCGTGGGTGCTACAGTATCTAATGAGACAAAATATGTATCATACTGGGGGGTTGCTGATGTGTCATTACATAGCAGACGGTCAGCACTAAAAGTATATATCAGCCCGCTGGGATTTGGTACACTATACCATGTAAGTTAGCCAATAAAGCCGTGGCCGTCTTCATCCAAACCTCTAAATATGCTCTGGTGTGAGTTTGTTTAATTAAGGGCAATATCACTAGAATAATCTTCAGATAATTCTTTTTAGCGCTAGTTCAACAGAGGTATTATGCAGACTTGAAAAGTAATCGAAATATTCGGCAAACATCTATTTTATTACATATGATGTCACTTCCGGCGATGTGCGCGAAGGCTCCGAATCCGGTCCAAATATCTGACTGGTGGCTGGGGTATTATTCGACCCACAGCGAGGTGGTTGACATGTTACGTGCGTGACGGATATAAAACATGTCAATCATATCACTATTATCAAGCTTGAATGTTCATGAAACTGAATAATTATGTAGATGTGAAACCAAAGTCAGAGGAAACAAAGTTTGACCGATTCATACATGAAACTGTATCACGAGGAAAAACAAAGATTACTTTTTTCAACTATTTATGTGTCACGCACGAACCACAGCCTTTGTATTGATGAACAAGAAAAATACTGAAGGAAATGTTGAAACTAAGACAAATAATTAGAATATATTAATAATGATTATCTTTCATAAAAAGAGAATCCTTTTTCACCAAATTGTGATATATCTAGAAAAAAATTACACAATTCCAGTCTTTTGACACTGAATATGTCAAAATTTTGCCCGAACTTCACACAGTTCTAACATTTTCCATAGACTCACTTCTGCAAATTCCTCTTTGAATCAGATGGTATAAAGACCTATATGAAACAAATTCACAAGGACAACTTGCTAGAAGTTATATAAAATTTCCATCTCGTAGACTCATAATTGGTGGAATCCCCCAAAAGACGTTTCTGCTAAGGATATAAGGATAATCCAAAAATTCAGATGCCTGAAGAACAGCTCATATGAAGCTCCCTCCACTGATGTGTGTTTCACTGTATTACTGCCACAGCCTACAATGTAGCAATTTCTCACTTGTTAAATAAAAATTAGACTGTTTGACCTGAAGTTGCCAAAGTTCGTGGTGTAATGTGACCCGTATCTATCATATCTATACCAGTTATCATTTTGGTTAAAACCGTTCATATGTTATAATAGGATAGAGAAGAGTGTGGCTGAACGAACTGTTGTTTATCGCTGTCTCAGTGCACCTGCCGGTGTTATATCGACACAGTTGTATTGTTAAAGGGTTAACTTGAATGTTATGCAAACACTAGATTGATTCAACATTTATATTGAATTTGTTTTGTTAACTACCACAGGCACATGCACATGTATGTAAACAATTTTCTTACTGGTACTATGGTTCAGTATGTACACCAGAGTGAACTGGTTTTGTTCAGCATACATAAAGTACACTGTACATGCATCTAATTTGGAGTCTTTCGGTTATAATGATGTACAAATATATCTAATTTTCTACATGTAATTTTGTACATGTTATGTAGGATCAAATCTGGCTCCATATCGAACTGACTGGTCCAGCATTGAACCTATTTGGTTCTGTTTCAAACTGATGTACATGGTTCTACGTTTAGCCGACACGCTTCCTTGTGGAACTAAATCTGATTTGATACTGTGATTCCAACGTAACACCTTATGTTTCATCATGTTACTCAAATTAATTTCCGTGGATTTTGCCTTGGTTGTGAGTGTTCATTTGCACAGACAATATGAATTGAGTGATCTCTCATCGCACTGATCCTGTTATTCAATTCCCGGGGATTTTCCTGGGATGTCATTGTGAACAACCCAGGTCATGGTAAGAATATAAGGACAACAGTTCCTCAGACAGCTTGTCATAAGAGGCGATTAACTGGGTCATGCACCCATGAGGTTCTGGGTATAGAAAGGACCCTATACCGTAGGGATTCTGGGTCTGAATGGAATAGGACCTACACATCATGATTTGATTGACAGATTGTTGAAATACTCACTCACTGCTTTTTCCTGTCTGGAACATGGATGAAATATAAAGACACGTAATGGTTTACGTGGCCAATCATTTCTCGAATTTTTTTTTATTATGGATCGATAACTTCTTATTTTATGATTGCATTATTCTGCAAGTATATGCAAATTTTGTAGAGTACTCACATTTGATTCGAGCGACCTCATTGGATATGGGTGGACTTGTCTTTTGTGGTTGATCTGCAAATACATGTACAGAGAAGTGAGTTTCTCACTTGGTTTGTTAATTTTATTCCAGACCGTCAATCCAGAATTGCAGCAGAATATTAATTCCACTTGGCCTTGATTCCACGAATATGATCAACAGGTTAGGGCGATCCCGCTCTCTAAAATGAAGGTAAAAAGGTCGCTTTTGTTCAACAACTGTTGAT
>JAVTVY010024102.1:0-98588 GCA_036873755.1 Hanleya hanleyi
GAGACTATACGTTTGCGGCAAGGGCAGGATATCTCTACATCAATGCCGCTCTTCGGGTCAGTTGCATGTACGTATGTTTCTGGCAATCAATTATTTCAATTTATAGATTCTGAAACTTCGAGACTATTTGTTTGATTATATTAGAGCATTATTTGTCTACACTTTGTATATATGACCGATATTTATTTGGTATCCAAGTATGATTAAATAATTAGTTATTCAAACTGATTCTTAGGGCCTTTAAGTGCATTGTAATTAAATATTTATGGATTGATCGTTAGCCGAAACACTAAAGTGAGATTCGATTTGAGCACATGTACATGTGTTTAACAACCTAAACGCCCATGTGTTTA
This sequence comes from Hanleya hanleyi, assembly GCA_036873755.1. Taxonomy (NCBI): domain Eukaryota; kingdom Metazoa; phylum Mollusca; class Polyplacophora; order Lepidopleurida; family Hanleyidae; genus Hanleya; species Hanleya hanleyi. Next base: position 354 of record JAVTVY010024102.1, read on the forward strand.
GGTTTTAATCATATTGATGTTTAGGTTATAAACACGTTTAAACCGAAACATGTGTTCAAATTGAACTTCACGTTTAGCGTTCCAGCCCTAATCATGTGATCTAGAGTGTACATGTATTTAGCGGGCGTTCCCTGTGCCTTTAGTGGAACGAGAGAGTTAACATCCTTTCCGAATTAGGCAGTAGTTGGTTTTAATAGCTCTGCCATAATTAGCATTTTATATAAAGTGTGAAAGCCTGTCAGTAGTTATATAAGACGAAATTTCTTATTAAAAATGAGGGTGAAGCGTGAGGCTGATCGCGTGACATCCGGGTCAAAGCTCACATCCGGGTCTAAGGTTACTTCCCGGTCAAAGGTCACTTCCGGTCAACGGCCCAACAAGAGTGATCTCCCCCTACAAGCAGATCTATATACGGCTATGGTATAGGTCCATAGTGGCGCAGTGGATAGGTCCATACTGGGCAGTTCACTTCTGGTCATTTGCGGTATGGGTTGTGGGATCTTGTTTTCTTCGTCTCACCACGTATAACATGATGGTAGTTGTCCCGAAGTTATGTGGTGAAATTTTTTGAAAAAGTCACTGTGCGCATGCGCAGTATGCAGAGAGTATGGGAATAGACGTTTTGGGGTCGAACTGGACCCCTAGTAGTTCGATTGGATCGACTAAGGTGTCATACTGAAGCACTCGTGACGGAGCATCCGACGGGAGGGGTGTGACGTGAAACTGACGTTATTCTGCGCATGCGCAGGATACGTTATTGGGTCGAGCTGGGCCCCTAATGGTCCGATTGTGTCGAGTGAGGTGTCATTGTGAAGCATACATGAGAGAGCATCCCACGGGATGGGTGTGTCGTGGAACTGACGCCAGTGTGCGCATGCGCATTATGCAGAGTGTATGGGAATAGACGTTTTGGGGTCGAACTGGGCCTCAAATGGTCCGATTGGGTCGCGTGAGGTATCATACTAAAGCACTCGTGAGGGAGCATTCGGCGGGATGGGTGTGACGTGGAACTGATGCAATTCTGCGCATGCACAGTAGACGAAGAAGCATGTGAAGGGACGTTTTGGGACCGATGGGCCGATTTGGGACTAGTGGGCCGATTGGGTCTACTGAGGTACCATTATGAAGCACTCGTAGGGGGCATCCGACTGGATGGATATGACGTGAAACTGTCGTCATTCTGCGCATGGTCAGTAGAAATAGTGTATGAAAAGGAAGATTTTGGGGTCTAGATGGACCACTAGTTGTCCGATTCGGCCGTGAGAGGCATCTGTGTGAAGATCTCGTAGGAAACCATCCAAATGGGCTAGTGTGTCGTCCGTTTTCATCATTCTGCCATTCTGCGCACGCGCAGACAGTGAATTATGTGAAACGTGTATGAGAAGTGGTGTTTTGAGATCGAGGTGGGCCCGTATTGGTCCGAATAGATTGTGGGAGGTATCAGTGTGAAGCTCCCGTGGGAAAGCGTCCAGCTGGATAGATGCGGAATGGGAGTCTGTCTGCGCATGCGCAGTAGAAAATGGGCATTGGAATGGATGTTTTGAGGTTGGGATGGACCCATAGTGATCCGATTGGACCGTGAAAGGCCTTATTTTCAAATTCTCTTGGGGTAGCGTCGGATTGGATTGGTGTCTAAATACATATAGTCTGATAAGGGACACGAGTTCATCCCTATATGACACCACCACTACCACCGGGCGTTGACCGCCCGTCAACGCCCGGTGCTGGTGGTATATCCCATGGGGCGAAGCTCTTGGATCGTAGGGGCTAATATCGTAATCTGCGCATGGGCATTTGGGGTGTACTATGAGAGAAGTCATTCTGGAAGTGCGTGGGGGTGTATTTGAGCGATTGAGGGACCATTCTTGGTCCGAATGAGTCGTGTCAGGTGTCAAAGTGAAGCCCTCGCGGTGTAGACCACGACTCGAGGGATGTCCAGGTCATCTGGGATGTCATTGGTGACATCATCAGTAGGAGTCGTAGCCAAAGTGGACATTTTGGGGGTATGAAGGAAGGTGTTCGGGGTAGAAATAGACCATCCTTCGTCCGAATGCGTCGTGTGAGGTGTCACCTTGTAGCAACACCCACCAGTACCAGGCTTAGGGCTTCAACTATGTATAGTTGGTTAAACGTTGATTCTATAGAGCAAAGATATTCTTAAGTAATAACCTAAAAGCTCGATGTGGCAAATTTCACCAACACAAAGGTGGGGTAGTGAAAAAGTAAGTGATCTGATATCCACAATACGGCGGATAGTAAGCAAGTGTTGTTTTTCGCTATCCTGGTTAACATGAACAGGAAAACAGAATGGGAAAAATCACGCCAAACTTGCACACACGTTTTCACAGGAATTGCCCTTCCCTGATTTCATAATGAGGCCGACCGGCTTTTGCCACATTATATATATCTTCCTACGTTTATAGTTGTTGATACCTCTGGTCATTAACGTTTCATAGGCCTCAGCTATGCTCCTTTGGTTGACGTGGTTGACGCGAGAATCATAACTCATTTTCTGCAAAAAAATTGACAAAACGGGTAGTTCAAAGTTCCCGTTTCTTTTTAGCCATTTAAAATTGACTGGTCGACATAAAAGACGAGACGTGTATTTCTATGGAAAATGGACCGTATATGACCAATTTTTCCTACATTGTGATGGGTTTTCAGGGAAATTGAAACAATTGTAAAGGGGTTGCAAAGATTTTTTTGCAACAAAAATGGCATATGCCTTGTAGTAATGGTACAAACATTCTCTTCCATGTGATATATGGATATAACAGGCTTGCGTTAAAGATTATTTGACTGTTGGTGATCGGAGAGGACCCCATTTTTTTATTTCCGGCTGAACTGGATAACTCAAGAGTGCATCCTAATAGTAAATATTGTACAATTTTTGAATAATGTTCAAGGAGAACTTCAACTCGGTGTGATCGTCAACTTTTGGGAATGAAAGTACTCAAAGTACTGATGTCTGGATCGCCAATAATGGATTTAAAGTTTCAAAACGTTTCAGCTGGCATGTTTCAGCCGATATAGCAGATGTATGGATAAATGTGGAGATTTTCTCCAATTTGTGGACGAGTCTGTTTGGGAAATCACAACTGGAATACAGTTTAATCTTCAAGGAAGTGAATTTGTGAAGGCGGCTCATTTAGAAATATGCTAGATCTTCATGGTAGCAAGAAACTATCCACAGTAATATGCTTAAAAGTGGATCGTCTGCGTCAATGTCTTCTACCAGTTTTTGCGAGCAGATTTTCATAATTCATGCAATTTTATTGTGACAAAGCGACAAATACGCGAGGAGACTGGATAGTTTTATTAACTAGTTTTATTAATAGTTCTGTGTAGCACAGATATTTGCAAGAGCTGCATGAGTTTGCGTTATGTCCCCATTACCTGCATGGTGTTTATAGTAAATTTGTTTGTTGACAACGATAACGTTGGGGAGACAATTTGTGCGAAAATTCCTGTTGTTGTTGCTGTACGATCATTGCGTATATAATTTAGTTTGAAAAAGTTTGAACACCACCAACAAAATTTTCGAAAGCGGTACCTGACAAATTCTGTTGTTTCCGCTTTCGGAAAATTTTGTTGTTGTTCAAACTTTTTGAAACTAAATTATATTCGGTGAGCAGAGTCCTCCGGAATACATAAACTATATTTGCACTGGACAGGATCTGGTCAAGTTCACAAGACGAGAAAAATGTAAATACTATTGTTGTTGCTTCGACACATATCTCCTCTGGAAATATATTCCATGCAGTATGCGTACACATTAAAATAGTAACGAACGCCGACTTCACGGGAAAGAATGTACGAGTGTTGAAAACTGGGGTCTTCATAATCCCAGAAGTGCGACACTCAGATCAAGGAACATGATCGTACAGCAACATTAACAGGGATTTTCGCACAAACTGTCTCTCCAACGCTATCGTTGTCAACAAACAAATTGCGAACTATTTACACCAGGCATATATATTATAAGTAATCGGACTTACCGCAAACTCAGACAGACGCAAAGCCGCATGGACGGCAAACACCACGAGGTGGGGCAGCTTACCATATTACCAGGTCATCAATTTACATTTACAACAGTCTACGGTGACAGCACAGCGCTGACATGAGTTATCGCCTGGTGGGCGCTGAGAACCGCGTTGAGCCGATCGCCCGGAATCAAAGAACAAAAACATAGTCCACGGATTCAAGCAATCCCTGGGCGAAGAAATGAATATGAAATACACTCAAATTCAGATTTCGTTTTATTTCTAGTTAACATGAAACGATTACGACTGTTTTTTCTTCATATCAGGGTATTAACCAGAAAATAAGAATCAAACACAGTGAAAATCACTGGCGGAGTGATACAGGTCAACCCAGGGTCATTGCATTATAGTGCACGTACACATTTACATATATTTCGTGAGTGGCAGCATAGTCTGGTCGCACCGCTACGCGGTGGCGATCCAGACAAAAATCCTGTGTTATATGACTAATGTATATCCCTGTTCAGATGCTTTCTCATCTCCAAAAACAGTGATACGCAAAAAAGATCATGAATGAAATCCGTATCTGGACCATTTACATGCATGCATCTTTTAGTCTTTGTATTAGATATAGACCTTCGTGATCCCAGAATAATATACGCGTACCGCGGTAATTATGTAAGAATGGTTGCGCAGTAATTACTGTGCTCTTACCGCGTTGCTACTGCATTGCTACTGCGTGACCACCGAGTTGCTACCGCGCTGGTACTGCGCTGGTACTGGGCCTCTACCGCACTGCTACTGGGCCTCTACCGCGCAAGACTTGACTTTTAATGAGAGCGGTACTGTAGGCTTCACATGGATACCTCACTCGATCCCATCGGCCCACTAGTGGCCCACCTAGACCCCAAAACGTCTATTTCCATACCCTTTGTCCACTGCGCATGCGCAGAGTGACGATATTTCAACCCCGCACTCACCCCATCGGTTGCCCCCTCACATAGGCTTCACATTGATGCCTCATTCGACCCCATCGGACCATTATTGGCCCACCTAGATCCCAAAACGTCCACCCCGTATGGCCCTATACACCCATAGCCATGCAGTGTAGGCCTATGGGCCTACCCAGGCCTCGGTGACTTTTTCCAAAAATTTCACCGTTTCGCTCCGGGACCCTTCCCATCGTGTTCTAAATGACGAGACGTGAAAAACAAATCCAAGCAACCCATATCACAATGAACGTGTGTGAATTTCCCAGGTTGGACCTATACCCCCCATGGCCAGCCTATGGGCCTATATACAGACCTCGGTGACTTTTCCCAAAAATTTCACCGATTCGCTCCGGGACCCTTCCCATTGTCATTTTCTTGGCGAGACGAGAAAAACGCGACCCCACAAGCCATAGTAAAGCCCACGAAAAAAATTGACCATCCCCATACCCCATACAGCCATTTTCCCTTATATTGTATAATACAGACCCCTATTGTAGGGGTAAAGTCCATATTCCGCTGTTTATAGTTTCGGGAAAAAATCCTAATTTTACATGCACCCAGCCCATTGACTTGATAGGCAGGTCCCAATAAGCCCGGGGACCGATATTAGCCCTTTTGGCTAGGGTTGATAGGTGTTTTCCCCTATTTTAGGGGTAAAGTCCGTGTTCCGCTTTTTATAGTTTCGGAAAAAAATCCTAATTTTACATGCACCCACCCTTGACTGAATGGCCCTAGAGGAGCGCTTCACTTTGATACCTCACTCGACCCATTCGGTCCACTAGGGACCCACCCCTGTCACAAAACGTCCATTCCCATACTCTTTTTATGCATTTTTCGTATACATTAACATTGGAAGTCACTTGGTTGACATGGGACTACTTTCTGTCCGCGGAAGTGACGGCATCACCACCAGACCGCGGAAGAATACAAAGGTTAAAGGTTGCCGGAACTACTTTTGACCTCCACGTGACCTTGAGCTGGTGGCGCCCCCTGGCGGAAAAAGGGGACCAAGAGTTACCTCCCTGGAAAAGGGGAATGGATCGGGTTGCTACCTACTACTCATGACTGAACTGGAAAAATATTTGTTTTAATGGATAGCAATTTCTTTTCTGGGGAATAATTTGTTGTAAGATATTTATAGTTGCAACATGTTTGTTGTCATCCCTAAAAGTCCCAAATAATTCGAAAGTATCAAAAGTCACACACATAAAACTTAGGATCCCTTGATGCACTCAGTACAAAAGTGTGGGATATTCCAATAAACATGTGATTAAAGATATTTGTAGACTCACTCTCAATTGGCGATTAATCTCCCAATAAAACCCTGTCGAGTGTCCTTTTTGTCAGTAAGTGTTGTTATTTGTTCCCATAAGATTTAGTATTCTGGTCCGTATACAATGGATCCTAGTTTGTTCATTGCAAGATATTGATATTTTTTAGGGAGTCATCAATCCTATTCAAAATCATCCCAAAACAAATGCATAACCCTCAAAACGCGAGTATATTATCCTCATTCAACATTTGTAACGCCATTCGCATGCCACCGGGTGACGATGCTGCTTATCAGTAGCAGAAATTACACTCCCTTTTTGTGTTGGCTTGCTATGGCGTATTGGCATGGCGTCAATTTGCGGGAACACAGTCCCTGTTCTAACTGTAGTTTATAAAGTAAATTAAAGTAAAGTACGTGTAAATAAAGTAAATTGAATTCAGTTGAATTGAACACGGACATCCCTTGGACACGGACATCCCTTGGGCACGGACATGCCTTGGACACGGACATCCCTTGAACACGGACATCCCTTGGACACGGACATCCCTTGAACACGGACATCCCTTGCGGAAGGAGGCAGAATGTCGGATTTGCCGCCTGCCTTAAAGTAGCTTTTCTGGATACCAGGTAAGGGTTCGGGAATTTATGCTAACCTGTCTAATGCTATTGTTGATTATACCACGTGACTTACTCAGGTAAGAAGACAATACCAGCTGCATTATTGATGGCTGGAAGAGGTCGTAAAGCTCGACTCGCCATTTCAACGCTGCCAGACAAACCGAAAAGACGATCGAATCGAGCACGCTGACTGAATATTTCGTGTATGAGAAAGCAACTAATTCGATGGTTACATAAAACTACATGAAGTGGAAATCATATCTAACCAGTGCCGGGCCAATGTGGCGAACATCGGTTGTCCTCTGTGCCTTTGTTGTGCTTCATTTCTCGTCCTTCGGTAAGTCAACACATTTGAAAAACTGCATCATAGAATAGTGGATTTAAATCTTCTATATTACCCTAATTATTAGGTTAGTGATAACAACATACGCTTACTTAATGTTTTCTTATAATTGGCGGACACGAACATGTATCACGGTATTTGCCTATATCAGCTTTCCAGGAGCCAGAATGTACATGAATCTATCTTGATACTGTAAAACTGATGGGATGCTTGACCAGATAGTATGTTTTTCACTTCACACACTGGTCGTCCATAGAAATGGAGAGGGAGTTTCACTTTTAGCGACAACTGAGATATTTTCACTATCGCTAATTTCGACACATTTTGAGACGAAGGTAAAACACTAAATGTGATTATATGTTGCATCTCAATCATGTCTGTGTTCATAGCCATATATTTTTCCATAGTTCTTAGGTGCATATAAACGTATTCTTTCCGAAAACGAATGCCCTTTCTATAATTTCTAAACATAAATATATATACCCGAGGCGAATCCATCTCCTCCAATCTGAATGCATAGCAAGCGTCAGATCCGACATTCAATATTCAACCGTCGCCCTTAAAAGAATTTCCGCGTCAATAATTGGAAGAACTATTTCACATGAAACTTAGCACCAACTCCAAATGTTTAATAGATAAAAATAATTTTAAAAAAACCAAAAGGTGGTTTCCTGCAAGAGAAAATCGGTCAACAGTTTTCAATGATATCAGCAAGACATGATGATGATCTATACATAAAACCCTAATCATTGACTATTATTCGTTATCCAAATGATTCTAGTGTTAGATTGATGTTGGATTGTTGACTAAACATTGTCGATAGTAGAGCTTGATTTGCTCATCGCTATATAGCTGATATATTGCGGAACGCGACGTTAAATGTAATTCTCCGCAGTCAATCAATACAGTGCTTTATTTTACATCCATATATCATTTCTTCTTTTTCGAGCACCAATTGATAATACCAATATTTATATTAAAGTAAGGTACACCTGTAAGCGTCAATACCATTTCCCTAAGAATTGGCAAGTACGGACACAATTTCAGTTACGGTAATATGGGAAAGAATCTCGACAATTTTGGAGAGAAATGGCGGGACATCGCAGTTGTTTGAAAAAGCATAGAACAGCCTGTACAGCACGTGTGATATCCGGACTTGTCATACTCCATTTCCAAAGAAGAATGTTTTCTCTGTCAGAATATACAAAATAGTATTCAGGTTACTATGAGTGCCACCTTGGTTGCTAGATAAGGAATCGTCGGACATGTTCATGCATGAATCGAAAATCAAAACTGATTTTCCCAAAAACCTCTACCTGCCAATTTCCGTAACGTTAATCCCTCAGATATAACATTTGCAAACTACCTCATTTTGATTGGTCCGTAGTGGCCATATTGATTTACGGAGCGATGTTTCACATCACGCAAGGTCATCGACGATGAGGTCTGCAGTGATCGTGGTTCAGTTGCTTAAGGTATAGTCCGCTGTCAATTTTAGGATTTGGCGGCCATTTTCCATGTTTTTGCCTGTTTTCCCCACTAGGTTATCTCCATTACAAACGTCTGGTCCGTCATTCATAATTCAGTCGTCGTCCATTAAAGAATATCCGCGTCCATAATCCATATAACAGCATTAGAACAAAATTCTAAAAGACAATCCTAGTATACATAAACATAGGCTAGTTCCTCCAAGAGAGAAGCGGTCAACAATTTTCATTGATGCCGGCAAGACATCATGATGTTCCAGAAATATCAAATCCGTATCGCTGATCTGTATTCTTAATCCATATGATATTCGTTGTAAAGTCGTCATCTAGAGAATGATGTATCTCAGTCACGCTTTGATTGTGATTGTCCATATGAGCACCATGAGGATCTTCATTTACGTGGGTTCATATGGCACCTAGCCCCTGGTTAATTGGAATTAGACACGCGATATCAGGATCGATATGTATCGCCAAATTTGAGAAAATTTGAGCGGAGGCGCTTGGTTGTGTAGCCCTGTTTTATATGTTTCTCCAATAATGTTTTGTGACGTTGATTAAAATCGTCACATTTAACACATGATCCAGCTAATGCTACAAGGCGAGATATGTATACGCCATATGCAGGTCCCACTGGAATATTACTGTCCAGAAAGGAATAGCTTAAGATGTCGAAATTGTTATCATCTCTTTTGTCATAAAGTCGACGAGAGTTATAGGTCTAAATATGATTTGCCGCGGTAGGGCTATCTGTAATTTCCTTCAAATCCAGTGAAGGTGGATATATATCCTTTACTGCGTCACTTATAGCGATTATCCACAGCGATGGATATATATCCTTTACTGTGTCACTTATATAGCGATTATCCACAGCGAGAAGATCGTCTAAATAGCTTTTGGTGAATGAGAAGGAACGGAAACATTTCCCATGTGAAGAGATAGGTATTTCTTTTTAAAGTGGTCTAGCCGAGAATTTTGCGCAGCCACATCCATCCAATTTGATACATTTTGATAGACATTGTGATTATCCCCAAACATTTGGATAATATAAGAAAAAGTTAAATACTATTTATTTGATTTTTTCATGAATATTTTTCAAAACCAGAGCTATTTCCTATGTTTTGTGGGTTATCAAATGGAGCATGGGTCAGTCTACTTAACATTGTCTAAAGCTATAAAATGAACACAAACCCCTAATTTTTCTTTGTTTTTCTCAATTACACAATTATGAATGCAACAAGACACATTATTCAAAATGTTAATTACTTTAATTTACCAGCAGCCGACATCCTTAAGAGAAGAAACGTTGTTTTTATGAAAATAACGCCACCCAATAAGGCTGCCAAACCGTTCAACCAATCGGAAAATCGAATAATGGTTTCAAGCCTACACGTCATTCAGCACACATGTATGAAATTCTAACGCGATCGATTAACTTTAATATCGGTATTTTCTCCGTAACCGAAATATGATCGGCTCTGAAACCTCAATATTCTTAATCAGGGTGTTTCGGTTCATATAGTGAGACATTTTCACCTTATAAATCCGATAGTTATACAATCTGACAATTTGTATTGATCAAATTAAACAGGACATCGTGTTTACATTCACCTTACGACAAAAGAGACGTTTAACATCTCCACATTGTCAGTTTCCTCTCGTTGATTCCGTTTCTAGCCGTGTATATGTACTGTGAAAAATGTGATGATTTCAATCAACTTTCTAGAATATTGTTCATAGAGCCTGATTCAACAATGTTATACTATCCCAAAGTTTCTCAAAAGGATATATGATGGGGAAAATATTTTGTGTGTGATGGTGAGCAGGCTGGGGTTTTGTATTTTTTTTTTTTTTTTCATTTCATTCAAAATCTTGACATTTACATTCTGAAACATCAGTCTCGAACAAGATTTTTATGGTCAATTATGTACTCCCTGGCCTAATTTGGTAATTGAGGCACTTATGGATTTTCTCCAGTAAATTGGCCGTGGATACCTGTACTGGGGATAAGGGTTATAAGGGTTCGGGATTTTATGCAATTTCACCTGTCCAGTGCTGTTGTTGATTATACCACGTGACTTACTCAGGTAAGAAGACAATACCAGCTGCATTGTTGATGGCTGGAAGAAGTCGTAAAGCTCGAGTCGCCATTTCAACGCCGCCAGACAACCGAAAATACGATCGAATCGAGCACGCTCTCTGAATATCTCGTATATGAGAAAGCAACTAATTCGATGGTTACGTAAAACTACATGAAGTGGAATTCATACTGTCCAGGACGGGATAGTTACAAAGTCGAAACTGTAATCATCTCTCACTTGCCGTAGCTAAGATGTGGGAGAAAGCGCATTTCATCTTCTTTAGACGTGGATGAGAAGCAGTCTCATGATCGACTGTGCGTCTGTATTTGTCTAAGATTGCATCCCGAATAATGGTTTCCTTCATATTACACACGTATATGTCGTTCGTCATCATTTGGTGCACGTATGACCATTGTTTCGATCTGAATGACTATGAGCTGAGAGATTTGCTTCGGTATATTGGCCCCGTTTAAGGCTTGATTGATATGAAATAATTGTGGTCGAATGGGATTTCTAAGATAGAAGCCATCGACGAGAACAATGTCTGAAGACGTGTCTGAAGAAGGATCATTCTAACTTTAGTCGATATTAACGACTGTCTGATATCATAATGGAGCAAAGGGTGAAGCCATAATAACGTGTGACTCGGCCGGCTGTCAATTCAAGCTGAATGTATTTTTCGCATTCTTTTGTCTCCTTGTCCAGAGCAGGTGAGATAATTGCTCAAATTTCACGCATAAGATCTAGATTGCGTAAGTATTGGGAGAAAGATTTAAAAAATAGTATATCCGTCAATAATTGGTCACCTGTATGTAGCCGATCACCAAGCCCCTTGCATTAAATGGCAAGCCGTATTTGCTAATTTGATATAAAAAATAGAATTGTCTCGATATATCTTTATCCTCAACTAATGTAAGTGATGGTGCTCATGCGCACTCGTCAGGAAGGTCAAGGTTAGACGTTTTGAGTAATAGGTGGGCCATAGGTGGTCCACATGGGCAGTGCAGGGTCTTGCCTTCAAGCTTATAAAGAGATTATTTCCTTTGCAGCGGACGGTAAAGACTGTCTTAAAAATGAAGACATTGGGAAGCGTCCAGGGAACATGTACACGTGTGAAGACCCGGACTATCCCCGATGTTGTGAGGTAGATAAGGACTTCACCTGCTGTGAGCCCACCTCTAACAAACTTGTGTAAGTGACCTTCATCACACCAAGAATTAAACATCTGTACCCTGATGAACCGTTCGTGATTTCAACCCTAAACGACGTATTCACATGACCCGTTACGATTGTTTGGTCGCACCAGTAACGGCTGCTGGTGGCTACTATTGTAGCGCCCAGACCCAAATATTCTAGATTGAAAAGATTGTGTGAACCGACTATTAAGATAATTTCCTTCGTGGAGGAGACAGGCTGGCTGTTATATACTTCAAGAGAGGCCTGTGACAAAAGATGCCATAAAGACTTTCTGAACCACGAACTTTGCTGGCAAGGACACTGTCATAGTCTTGGTTGGTGCGTCATCCAGATTTTAAAACATTTGACAGATTAATTCTTGGGTATTTTGCTGAAGGTTCATGAATCTTTGGTCCTATCTTTGATCTATGCAACAATCCGAGAACGTCAGCGGAAAAAGAAAAACGATTTGTTTTCAGAAAAAGTGACTGTGGTGATCATGATGAATCTGAAAACGAATTTCGTGATCCTTTGTAGTCATCCAATATATCCTTTTGATATTGCAGTTACGCATCCATCGTCATTTATCGGCATTGAACGCCATGGTTTGCTTGTCTTGAGGTTTTCAGCACATAAAAATGGGATATATATGCCATTGTTTTGTTGTTGTTTTTTTACAAAATGCGTTTTTTTTATTATATAGAGTGAACACCCCTTGACGCAACCGTATGATCCGCAATGTGGATTCAAAGTAATTTAAATCTACGTTTCCACCAGAATAACCAATATTATGATTTCTGGGTTAGATTTTGCGGGAGCATAAATTATTTACACGATATCTAAAATGGCATACTGTTCGAATACCAACTGCAAGTTCGACAAAACAGAACATCCTTATTCACGAACTGTTAGAAAAATACCCAACCAATATGCATGCAGATGCTGTATGTCATGTATTCTATCTATCGAGAAACAAAATAACTAATAACATGCATAAATAATGGATATAAATATTGATTTCCATGGCGCGTATCTTGACTTCAAATAATTCCAGAATGATGGCGTTCGTTACATTAACTTTTTCAGGAGTAGGGAGCCACATGAAGAATTGCGTTATCCAACATCTCAAAATACTCCTTTGAACAATCACCAGTAAAAGTAGCCCTGCTGAGATACACCCACAAGTGTTCACATAAACTGACGATATCAAATAGTTCCAACTGATCTAGACGACCAGGGAATTTATCTGGGTATTGAATACAAGTTGACGTGGCGTTCTATTATTGTAGCCGTGAACAGTTAACTTTATGGGGAGCCGTCCTGGTGGTCGTCTTCGCCATAGTAGTGGTGGTCACGTGTTTCCGGAAGGACATTTACTGCTTTGAAAGCGACACACTGAAGGAGAGTATTCGATCGGTCTGTGGGCGCCGCAAGAGAAAGTAAGTCAATGTTTGTATGAATGATTCACCATGCACTAAGGCATTTTTTTAATATGAGAACCGCGACAAAGCAATATAACCGCCTGGGTTCATAATAAGAGAACAATACATGTAAACCTCCGTCAACAGGTGACTTCCGGGTTATCGAGTATTCATTTTTCCAATTTAGCCAAATGAATTTGAACAGCTCAATATCGATTTTCATCTTGGATGCGCAAAAACTAGATTGATTTTTTTGTGCTCCAATTTACATGGGCGTCGCTAGGATTTTTCAAAGGGGGGTCGATTATCATAGCACTTTAGGCGAGGGTCCAGGGGCCGCCTAGGCCCCGGAAGCTCCGGGGTTCTAGATCGCCTGAGATGCGTTCTAAGCGTTTTCCCGGAATTAAATTTGAACATAATGTATGCGGATTTAGAGTTATATTATACAGCTCTGGGACATTAGATGGCCTGAGATGCATTCTGAGCGATTTCCAACAATTAAACTAACACATCATTTGTCAAAATTTGTCTTGAAAACACAATAATATTGCTTTGGGCCGATATACCTCGTAGACTAACCCACTGGCGTCGGAACGTAATTGAAAGTGATGGAGGCCCACTATATCACAGTCCAACAGGCGGGAGTCCAAGGGCCGCCTAGGCCCTGGAAGCTCCGGGGTCTTAGATTGCCGGAGATGCGTTCTGAACGTTTTTCCGGAAATAAAACTGATCATACTGCATGCACATTTATGATTCTATTTTCACGATTTTTTTCGCAACTATAAGCATGCATCGATATTGAAAACATCGCACCTCATGCCTGCATCCATTTGACGTTCTAGTTATATTTAAAATATACAAAAAGATGAGTTCTTGGGAGGGAAACCAATATGCCTACAGATACGATTCATTCACACAAAGATAAAACAAGGAAATCCTCACAGCCCAACAGGCGAGGGTTCACGGGCCGTTTAGGCCCCGGAAGCTCCGAAGTTCCAGATCTCCAGAGATGCGTTCTAAGCGTTTTCTCAGAAATAAATTCGAACATAATGTATGCAGATTTATGGTTCTGTTTTCACGTATGTTTCGCATTTATAAGCACTCATCGATATTGAAAAAAATCATACTTCATGCCTGAATCCATTTGACTTTCTAGTTATATTTAACACATAAAAATAAAACACATAAAAAAACGATGACCTTTACATCATGGAACATTATAGAACCAATGTGATAGCGATTCATTTACACAAAGCTAAAATGAACGATTCTCACAACCCGACAGGCGAGGGTCCAGGGGCCGCCTAGGCCCCGGTTGCCGGAGATGCGTTTTACGAGTTTTCCCGGAAACAAATCTGAGCACAATGTATATAGATTTATGGTTCTATTTTCACATTTGTTTCGCATAAACCCGCATCGATTTTGAAGAATATGCCGGACTCCATTTGACTTGCTGGTTTGACTTCGCAAACGGTAGACCGAGGCTGCCGATGCTTCATTATCAAATCCACACGCATCGAGCAGAAGGAAAAAAAACACACGAGTTAGCGTTAATGATTAATTGAATAGTAAATTCGCCTGCTTTATCCGTCGAGGGTATACGTCGAGGGTGGAGTCTCATGAACAGAGCTACAGCTCTTTCATAATCCACTTTACGACCAAAAAACGGAAAAGTCGTGGTGAACCTATTGTTGAGCGAACTGACGCGTCACTACTGGAACGGAGCATGCTTACGTTTCTGGAGACGGACTTGTAACGTTTTTTATTTCTTTCTTTCCCCTTTTGCTTTTTTGTTTTCGTTTTCTCTGTTGTTTTTGTTTGTTTTTGTTTTGCTATTCCTTCTGGGGTTTTTTGGCGCGTCCAAGGGGGGGGGGGTCGTTCGCACCTGACGACCCCCCCCTAACGACGCCCCTGATTTACTAGGAAACACAACATAAACAGAGATTCGGTAGAATTAAAACGCAACATATGAAGGTGATGGGAAAAGATGCCGGGATACTGACAAGAAGTCATATGACCCCAATATTTTGACTGCATACATAGAAACATCACAAGAACCAAAAATCATCTCTGTGATGATTTGTATCGCAGCCACGCTTTTATTGTAGCTGTTCATGTGGAAATGTTGAATCACAAGCCCACTTGGCTATTCCATACCATTCAGCCAAAAGAATTTGAACTGCTAAATATCGATTTCATCTTGGATGCGCAACAACTAGGGTTTCACGCCGCCAATAACTTATTCCAGTCATAGTCTCTGTTCTTAGCAGGAAATTGTATATTAGGAGTTGATACTGGGAGAACAGTCAACATGACAGTGTTGTAAGACAGGCAATAGTGAAGGACATTTTCTATGAACAAAAATTCAATTCAATGAGTGCTTGTGTAACTCTAAGCTCCATTTTGCGAGTAAAGAAAGCATACAGAGAGATTGGGTAGAAAAGTAATCCAGGCCTGCCTATGAGAATCTTCTCATGTCTCAGGTTGTTGAAGGAATAACAGAATTCGTCCCAAACCACATTTCATTGATAGTTCCTTTCATCTGTCCCCAGTTCCCTTACAGTTTAATCGATTTAAAAATTAACAAAATTTTCCGCGTCGATATATCTAATGACAAAAAATTATGGCAACCAACTTTAGACTTTCTCGTAAATTGTTGGCCAAAAATCGGAGACGATCATAGGTCTGAAATTGCCAGTTAATATACTTTCCGGCGAAGAATAATTGGCGTGTCAAGGAAGGTTAAGATCCAAAAACAAGGAAGTACGAGTTAAGGCGATTTGGGGCTGAAAGCCGAACCATTGATTTGTTCCAGGACTGTCACAATACAAACCCTTTGATGAATGGTTTTCCTGTACGCCGGGATAAATAAATTAATCACACTGACAGGGTCTATGTTATATAATTTATGGTGTATATGTCTTTCTTCAGGAGTGACAAATATGTTGGCGGTCGCTATGGTGACAAGGAACGCCTCGTCAAGGTCCAGGGCTTCAATGGGATCGCCAACCTTGGCGAACCCGACGCAGAGGAATACATTCGCAGTTATCTGATACCGGAAACATGCGGAGTACAAACCTTTCACGATAGTGCCCCAGCGCCATACAAGTACCCCGGCAACCGAAACTTCTGAACTGCATGGAATTTGGTCTAAGTCTGCAAATATTTATGTTATGTTTGTTGGTATTCGGATACTTTATATTGCTGTAAAATATACGCCTTCGGAATTCTGAATGTAGGGTCCAGACTATCTTCCCAATGTAAGGAGAGCCTTCACTGGTTCCCTCCCCTGTATATCCGTTCAGTAGACAGGTAATGGCCAGCATTCGTTATGTTGCCGATACGGACTGAATTCGAATTTGAATTCTATTGGCTGATAATTCCAGCAACCTGATTGGTTATCGCAGTACAGGTCGCATTTCTTTGGTCGACATGGTCGTTCATTCTCTCGGCCTGTGGGTCTTTAGCCTATTCGGGCCCGATACATTCCGCAATGAGGAGAATGAGTCTAGATCCAGACAGAATTTGGAGCCGACGATGCTGACCGCAACCTGTCTACTGTATGGATATACAAGGGAGGTAACCAGACTAAAGAGAGTTTTACTGCATTGAAGGCTATAGAGCTCTTGGAAGGATCGAGTCACCTTGCTTGGGGAGATGGGGTTCCCTCATTTGCTGACTATTTCTCGGGTGAGAATAGTCCCAGTCATGAACACAGAGCCTTCTACACACGAATGTCTCCCTTTGTCGATGGGATGGCGTACACACGAATGTCTCCCTTTGTCGATGGGATGGCGTACATACGAATGTCTCCCTTTGTCGATGGGATGGCGTACACACGAATGTCTCCCTTTGTCGATGGGATGGCGTACACACGAATGTCTCCCTTTGTCGATGGGATGGCGTACATACGAATGTCTCCCTTTGTCGATGGGATGGCGTACATACAATGTACGAATACGGTGTGGTCCAGGGAAAGGGTACCATATCTATGTTGGATCATCTCAATGCTGATTATAGTCGCTCCAAAGGGATCTCGCTCCTTTTTGCTTACTAGTTTCCAGAAGGACAACCCCTGGGTTTCAATAGATATCATACAGTGGCCATGTCCGGATTGGCAAAGATCAAAGAAATGGGCCCCCCGTGGATGGACCCAACATGGTCGCCTTGTGGCATCTATAGCAACCGACCTACATACACAGCAACAAGTGGCCTATATTTCACGTTATGAAATAACATGGCATACCTATTTCAAATTGTTCTCAAATAAGAAAATACAGATCTTCACTCAGTAACCTTCTTTTTCGGAGTTATAAGTCATGATACTTTCGGAGACGGTTGGATGTAGAGTATGAAATCTATAGCCCATTACCAAGAAGGCAGATATGTGGACGATTTGCACAGCTTAGGTGTATAGAAGCGAACGGGATACGTTCATTTTAGTCAGGACTTACCTTACTTATTAATAGGGCGGGTGCAATGCATGATAAATAGATCACCTCGAATTAGCGAAACACAAGATATAGTCTGGCTAATTCAAGGTGTTGTTGAAATTTCTGGCTTCTCAATCGAATTAACCATGCATACTGCGATTGGGATAAAGAGCACACTAGCTTGTCCACCAGATGATAGTTTATATATGGTGTATCCAGTGATCCAAGTGAACAATATAGCCTATTATATGAGTGCATGATTGTTTTAAAATTTGTTTAATTGCAGTGACTTTCGATTCAGTATGAAAAAACAGCGTTTGAATTCCTCGAATACGTTTTGTCGGATATTTTATCAGTTTTGATTGGACTTGTGTATATATAGATGGACTTGTGTATATATAGATGGACTTGTGTATATATAGATGGACTTGTGTATATATAGATTGGACTTGTGTATATTATAATAGATGCACGGTTATTTATCCTATGGAATCGACAATTCTATGTGAGATTATATGGTAATTGAGCTTCGCATGTAGGACAACCAGCTAGTCTAGAAACAAAGTTGAGCATATATTGAATTGTGTTTGTGCTTTCTAAAGTTTTTATCTACACATACCTATATATAGAACAACCCCTCTGAGTGTTGCTATCCCATGGGCGGAATGTATTCTTTTATAAGGGGGGGGGGGGGGGGGGAGATTACGGTAGTATGTGTCGTATGTATTAGCAGTTTCAAGTGAACTGCTGTGGATTCGATTCTATCTAAGATTTATTATATACAACCGTTCCTCTTCATTTGTTAATGGCAATTTTACATATATGGTATAACTGAAACAGACAGTACGTCCCATACGCGTGTTTAATCAATATGTAGAGAATAAATTTTGAAGCTTAAGAACAACTGTCGTCAATATCGTGTTGATGCTGTGCAATTGTATATATTATCCTGGTGATTTTCTCACTGGTCCTTCAACTTGTGGTTTGTTCTTTTTTTGAGTTGGTAAATAAAATTTCATATGAAACATTTTACTGCTGAAAATCGTGTGTGTATTCTTTGGTATGCATGACACTGAATGTTTTCATGAGGTCCTCAATATGAATATCAATCATGTCAGAATGATTCTGCTCTCAGAGTGTTCTCATTTACAGCATTCATACATTTCTATATCCATCCATTAACCTGACTAATGGCTATTTCGTTGTTTCAATGTGTAAATATAACCGTTTCATACGACTTTGCATTGAGTCCGGATCTCGCATTGGACTCCGACATTTGGCTCTGAACAGATCGAACAACACTTCCCGATTCCTGTCCGTTATTCCGTGTGAGATCCGTCTCTGTCTTTCTTCTTGACATCTCATAGCACTATATGCATTCGTAGATGAGTGTGGCACGCCACACTGGTGCCCTTGTGATGTCCGTACTTTTCCTGAATTCCCTATGTTGATACCACCTTTCTGATCCGTGAAAGTTACTGTGTCTATTGTGGTCCAACATCTCCGTGGACGTGGGCTTGTATACCTACATGCATAACAAGACTTCCTTGGGAAAATCGGTCCTACGAAGTCAGTCATCGGTGTTGTGTGGACATTTCTTTCAGGAGAAGATGCTTCTCTCGAAGAGGTGCTTCTCTGTTGTATCACCGAAGGCGGAACTATAGGTCGCAAGCAATCTTGTCCATCCATCCCATACCGGTACCTGATATTTGGTGCCGAATTACAATTCCTTCTCAAATACCTGAAAAATGCAAGGTATCAAAACTCATAACTCACATATTGATCATCTTGAGAAATAAGAGTGCTGCTGCAGACTGCGAGTACACGAGTATCTGAATGTACAGTTCCTGGGGCGCTACCAGACTGGGGCCAATATAAATCGACGATACGTCTGACCATTTACTAAAGTTAGGCTTATCGTCCTGTCCAGATACGTTATGTAACATCATCAAAGAAAATTTGAAACATGAAAGAAGTTTGTTATAAACTTATTGGCACATTAAATAACAACAACGTAGCAGCATTTAATCCGCACTAGGGCTAAGAAGTGATTCTCATGAAAGACAGTTTCTCCTTCGATTTTGGTTGGTGAGGTAAACAACAACCAGCATGTCATTTATAAAATCCATTAATATTGGCCTTCTATGAAATGAACGCTCAAAGCGCCTCTGGTCGAGAGGCGCAACAATTTCCGTCTGAATCTGCGACGGAACTAACGCAATTTCAAGGAGCGTAAATATTGTGAAATATGAGATGGGTTTTGAAGATTTAAATTCACCTATCGTTTATGAATATTGCATATATTTCATAATCATTATAGGTTGGTAGTAATCAATTATTGACAGTTGATTGTTTTAAGTGTTTAGCTGTGTAATACATGTATGCATCTTATACTATATGTTCAGTTTAGAGTGAGTAACTTCCTGACCAGTTTGCATGTACCTGGCACATGTGTTTCCGTGGATTCCTCTAAGTGACTGAGGAGAGGAGTTTGAGCTTCCTGTCCGTCTCTAATCTGTTCCCTTCGAGCAGGATGCTAGTTCTGATGTGGATTTTAATTCCCACTGTTATCAATAGAATACACAATTAACTCTGCAAGAAGAAATTTTTGATGTGGGATTCCTGTGCGATGCCCAGGGCCTGTTTATTGTGAGACTTTTAACATCACGTCTCCGTTGAAACGCAGGCGGCCCCATTGTAAAAAGAAGAAAATTAAGAAATATCTCCCTTGAACATGGACTGTTCATTGTAATCGAGTCTATACTTTATGGCTTATGGAAATTCCTTCGACTATCGACTTCTGTACCACGATCGATGTCTCCAGTGAAAAAAACAAAACAACAGTTTATCTTTAAAACTGTGTGGTCTTGCAACTTATAGGGAACTGAGCCCTCTTGCACACTCTTTTACAAACCCTCTAGAACTTGTCTTTATACAGCTAAAAGTATGCCTCATAGCTATGGTAATGTGTATATTTCTTGAAAGCATACTTCTTAAGGATCCCAAATATATAAATTTGTTCACTGTAAACTTGTAGCTTGGGAAGATATTCGGATTTTAAACAAATTTATTTTAAAACTTAGTTTAAATTTTTTAAATGCTATTTTCAAAAAAGTATTCAACTTATCATAACTTACTTCATCATTTCCTGTAGAAAACAACTCAAACAAGGAATCCGTGTCTCAGTTTCGTCAATTTGGTATAGTTCTCATTCTATTGACATTTGAATGAATATTTCTTTACAAAATTGAGCATCTCACAGTTTTGAACTTTGGAGTTCAATTAAATGTCAATAAAATAAGAACTAGACCAAAATTGACAAAACTGAGACACAGATTTCCTGGTGGAATTGTCTCTTACAGGAAATGATAATGTGAGTTACTATTAGTTGAATGCTTTTTTGAAAATAGCCATTTGAAAAAGAAGGCTCATTTTGTTTTTAATTATATTTTTTAAATTCGAATATCTTCACAACCTACAGATTTACAGTGAACATATTTATTTATTTGCAATCCTTAGGAAATGCGCTTTCAAAAAATATATACACTTCCATAGCTATAGGGCGTAGCTTTACATAGTTTTGAAGACAAATTGTAGAGGGTGTGTAGAAGTTTCTGCAAGAGGGCTCAGTATCCTTAAGGGTCGGATTTGGGAGCGTTTCTCGGTCAGGGATAATGTGCATTTGCGTACACTTCGCCATCCATAAGATGGCTTGTGAATCGTGTGTCTCCATTATCGCGGAGCAATATCCGGTACTTTACCGGATTCTGTTCGGCCTTCACCCGGCGGAGAGCAGACGCGAGCAATCTGATAAATTACAGGTCTTCATACCACTTCGGAAACAGATATTGCCTGAGCTTACAAAATATATAGGTATGAATAACTTTCGTATCATCCAAGAGGTGTGGTGGATCTGTAATTTTGGACAAGTAGGACATCACATGACTCGAAAATGGCGGGTTACGTTGGGGTTACGTCGGTAAACTTTACCTGATTGGTTGACGAAGTCACGTGGTATTGATTTCTGGAAATTCCCTCTCGCAGTTGCCGAAAGTAGGCTTAAAATGGATACACACGATCCCAGGGTCAGTCTTACCGCGTATAGATGACCGATATGGTTACAGGTTGGGATAATGTGCAGAAGATCTCAGGTTGAAAAATGTGACTAGCCCATAATATCGCGCAACGCGTGGAAAAGTTCACGGTAGGTATTTTTTGTTTCAGTTATATCAGATTCCGTTCAAATCAAATCCATGGCCATCTATGATTACTGAATACTGTAACAAACAGCATCCGAAATATATAAACACAAATGCGTTGAACATGACGGTGATAAAGTGCCAAGTTGTCGACTTACTTTTGTGATAAAGGGAGATCATCAGACTCGCATCTACGAAGTCGTTTGAGAAACTCGTTGATAACAGTTTTATCCCTGTCCATTCGTCGAATTCTGGATGACCTCTGTTTGTCAACCTCTTTCAGTCTCCTCTGTAAGTGCAGTTCTTCCAAATTGTTCTTGTTTGAGAGACATTTTGTGACACTGTTGGA
Source organism: Hanleya hanleyi (assembly GCA_036873755.1). Classification (NCBI taxonomy): domain Eukaryota; kingdom Metazoa; phylum Mollusca; class Polyplacophora; order Lepidopleurida; family Hanleyidae; genus Hanleya; species Hanleya hanleyi. The sequence goes on from JAVTVY010024102.1 coordinate 22,706, forward strand.
CGATACAGTGAACATGGTGCGGATCTCTAAAATGTGTCAAATGTTTTCCTCTAGGACTGTATGACAAACTTTTCACACATCATGATACAAAAACGACACAAAACGTTCACGTTTAGAGTTTTACAGACTATCAATCACGAATAATGGGTATCATAGCATGAAAGCTCGCATCGTGGTGAAGACAGGACCTGCTTTAACTACTCAATCACGGAAATATTCGATATATATTAACGCAATCAGGGCATCGTCAAAGTGATTCAACGCAACTCATTGACACTTTATGACACTAAATAATTGTCAGTTTGTCAGGGATGAATAACGCGTGACAGTCTGAGTTTATTTTAGTGACCCATAACGGTATATATATCAGTGGAAAGTCGGGACTAACCTGTACTATTGAAGTGTTCAGTAAATTTAATAACCATAAAGCATTTCCAAGGGGGGCAAAGATCATTATCATGTACAATGAGTATTATTCATATGTACAGTCGTTTTGCTTTGTAAACACAATCCACATATAATCGGCTCTTAGGGGAAAAACAACAAAAACATCGTAAATAGTGTCATTATACTGTAATACAGTACGGTACATCGATACACCTGCTTGATGAATGGTCCTATCAGGTTATTAATTCACTTCACGGACATTGATTTTTCAATCAAAGACCTAGGCTGTCTCATATATTCTTCGCAATAAAAGCCCTAACTCTCCCGTATAAAGACCCACGTGCTATGCAAGATTTGTGCCATTTTAATTCTTCTCTTTGAATTCTTCCCATGCAGCGGCGTAATCCGAGTCGGTGGGAGGGGAAACATTATTATATCCGGCTTGAGTAATTGTATTGTTGGAAGTACGTGATATTGAGGAATGTCTGAGAATTATATGCCAAAACACATATATGTAATGTCCTACCCCGTTGTACTGTATATTGAATATTTACTTAAATCTATGTTGAATTATCGCGGCGCTATCGCAATTTTATAGTCAAATATTGAATAAATTGGACTTCGGTATGTTTATTCCTTAAATGTATACATAGTAGTAGTATAGACAGGCTATTTAAAGTCAGGCTTTGCAGGGGGATATAACTCTTGCATCCGCCAGAGGGCGCTGTTGTGGTGGTGGATACGAGCTTGGTATGTATGAGGGTCTGGTTGAATGGGGCGTGACCTGTGAACATGATAGGACATGTACTGACCTGTCTGTGGGATTTTCCCACAATGTCGTTGACGTCCGTGTCTCTTCGGTCACCTCCCGAAGAGACACGGAGGTCACCGAAGAGACACGGATGTGCTCGAAGAGTCACGGACGTCACCGAAGAGTCACGGAGGTGCCCAAAAAGACACGAATGTCACGGAAAAACGTATAAAAGTGGGAATTTTTAGGGCATTGCTGCATTCATTGGCCTATCTACGGTCGGAGAGCCATGACGGAGACCCAGCCCTATGCCACTCGCATTTTACAGCATGGGTCCGTGGTTAATTCACTCACGGGTTACCGAGCAGTGGTTCGGTCCATGTTTGGAGATGGCGACGACAACGAGGGGCGACGCCAGATCCTGAAAGAGTTCACAGACGCGGTCCTCGACAGAGTGCACTCGATGGAGAGGTGTGCTATTACTCACCACTACTGGACTATGACAGCCATCCTTGATGCCCGGACTATGGACCATGAGCGCTCACGCCGGAACCAGCGACGGCTGGTTGGCCTAGTAATGGTCTGTGCCCTATTGACCCTGACGCTGTGGCATTGACAGTGGGACCTGACCATAAATACGAGGGTCAGACACAGTGTGCGTCATTCACCGTTCATCATTGCGTCAACCATGTCACCGAGAGACCTGTCCATAAATACGAGAGACAGTCAGAGTGTGTGTCATTCACCGTTCGTCATTGCGTCAACCATGTCATCAGTCCTACGAGCCATCCTTCCCCTTACACCCCGGGTGGGGTTACACGTCTATGAAGATAAAGTCACCCTCGTGGAAGACCGGGATGTCTGTGGGTCGTGTCCGGAGTCCACATCGACTACGGTTACCCTACACCGTGATGGCTGGACCAAATTTAAACGGGTGTTGAGCGGTAAGCTCGACGGAAACCTCATCCACATCGAGAACGCCAACTACGTACATCGTGGACCCTTCTGTGCACGTCTGGGGCGTTACCACGATTCTACGCAAAGCTTCACCCTAGATCCCGACCTGTGGACAGCCTTGGAGAAAGTGGTGCCTATTGTGGACCAGGTGTTTACACCGGACGAGCGGTCATCAGACCAGTTGGAGTGGGCTCGTGCTATTGAGGACGCGCTGGCTGAACCCATTGAACAAATGGCTAGCAATGAAGCGAATCCAGACGATGAGGCTATAGACTATCCGGCAAGACTCAGTCAACCAACACAACGGTGGCAGAAACTTCGACCTCGTTATAAATAAGCGATATTTTCCGGGTCCATCATCATTTTGTCACCATGAAGCGCTTGGAGAAGGTGTTGGGTAGCTTATACTACAGTCCCGACAGTCCGGCTGCGTATAGTGCATTGTCGGCTCTCTATCGAGCGGCCAAACCCGAGGGAATACAACGTGCCCAAGTCCGAGATTGGTTAAGACAACAAGACACCTATACCTTACATCGAGCTGCCCGTCGCCATTTTCTACGGAATCGAGTCATCGTGGGAGGGCTAGATGCCCAATGGCAAGCGGATTTGGTCGATATGAGTGCTTTTGCCAAACACAACGATGGGAATCGGTATATCTTGACGTGCATCGATATCCTGTCAAAGTATGCGTGGGTGGTACCCATCCGGACGAAAACGGGGGCGAATCTCATAGCGGCGTTCAAGGACATCTTCAAAACTGGGCGCAAACCCTTGTATTTGCAAACCGACGAAGGCACGGAATTCCTCAACCGACCGTTCCAAGCCTTTCTCAAGAAACAGAAGGTCTTCTTCTTTCACACCTACAACGAGACCAAGGCATCCGTGGTGGAAAGGTTCAACAGGACATTCAAAGGCCGCATGTATAAATATTTCACCTATAAGGATACAAGACGGTACCTCGATGTTCTCCCGAAACTTGTAAGTGGTTACAATCGAGCCTATCACCGGAGTATACAGAGAGCCCCCATTACCGTCACCCAACGCAATGAAGCCCAAGTCCGGCGTGTCTTGTACCCCATACAATCGCAACGAGCACCGAAGGAGATGTTCAAGGTCGGGGACCCTGTACGGATCAGTAAAGTCAAGGGCAAGTTCGAGAAAAGTTACTTGCCCAACTGGAGCGATGAGCACTTCCTGATTAAATGGCGCTTACCCCGACAACAGCGAGTCTATGAACTGGAAGATCTACAAGGAGAAACACTGCAAGGCACGTTTTACGAGATGGAATTACAGCCTGTCGTAAAAACAAAGCAAGGCTACTACACGATGGAGGAGATTTTGAAAACCGAACGTCGACGTGGCAAACTATTTCATTTCGTCAAATGGCAAGGCTGGCCCAGTTCCTTCAATTCCTGGGTCGCGGCCAACCAGGTGAAACGACTATAATTACAAGCGTCTAGTCCGTCATTCATAATCCAGCCGTCGTCCATTAGAGAATATCCGCGTCCATAATCCAAAGACCTATTCCATTTCCATATAACAGTATTAGCACCAAATTCAAAAAGACAAAAGTATGCATAAACATAGGCTTGTTTCCTGCAAGAGAGAAGCGGTCAACAGTTTTCAATGATGCCGGCAAGACATCATGATGTTCCAAAATATCAAATCCGTATCGCTGATCAGTATTCTTAATCCATAATATTCGTTATAGAGTCGTCATCTAAAAATGATGTACCTCAGTCACGCTTTGATTGTGACTGTTCATATGAGTACCATGAGGATCTTGAAGTACATGGGCTCATACGGCCCCTAGCCCCGGGTTAAGCGGAATTAGACACATGTTACGAAACGTAGCCCCATAGATCTTGCACGCTACGTTCGTATTTTGCTATCAGCATGCGATATGTAGCGCCAAATTTGAGAAACTTTGAGTGGAGGCGCTTGGTGGAATAGCCCTGTTTTATAAGTTTCTGCAACAATGTTTTGTGACGTTGATTAAAATCATCACGTTTAACACAGGATCTAGCAAATGCTACTAAGCGAGATATGTATACGCCATATGCAGGTCCCACTGGAATATTACTATCCAGAAAGGGATAGTTTACGATGTCGAAATTGTAATCATCTCTTTTGTCATAAAGTCGGCGAGAGAGAATGCCCGCTTCATTTTTATAGAGGTAGAGATCTAAATAAGATGTGCCTGTAGGGCTATCTGTAGTTTCCTTCAAATCCAGTGAAGATGGATATATATCCTTCACTGCGTCATTTATATAGCGATTATCCACAGCGAGAAGATCGTCTATATAGCGTTTGGTGAATGAGAAGGAACGGGCTTTGAATGGATCGGTTTTTGAAAGCGCCTGCATATAGTCATATTCATAAGAGAACAGATACAGGTCAGCCAACAGGGGTGCACAATTAGTACCCATTGGAATACCTATATGCTGCTGATATATTGTGTTGCCAAATTTCACATAGATATTTTTAATGAGAAATTCAAGCAACTCTATAAACAAAGAAACATCCATGAATGATATCTCTTGTATGTAGTAGAGCTAAAGAATGCTTTATGGCTTCCGACATTAATATATCTACGATCAGTTTTCTTGAACACAGATACTATTAATGAACTTATACGGTCAATAAGGTCCTGATGAGGGATTGTAGTATAGAGAGTCGAGAAATCCCATGTGGATACATGTCTGTACGGTATGTGACCTTTAGCATCAAGTTCTTCCGTAAGACATTTTGAGTTTTTCAATATCCACATACATTCAACGCCAGAGTTCTTGAAAATAGTGGCGCAATACCTTTCCCAAAATGCTTTTACCTCCTGAAGGGCCCTCGTCAATAGGGTTGAAAGAATCTTGGTGGTGCAGCTTCTAGAACCAGCTATGAATCTAGCTTTGTATGGTGATTTATGCATTTTGGAAGTCCAGTATATTTTTGGTATGTCGCTATGATTGGTTGGAAGACAAATACCTCTTTCCCTGAGAAACTTGTTGTGATTGTTAAATAAATCTTCCAGAGTAAATGCAGTTTGGGAGTAAGTAGACGTATTTGATGAAGATATGTCTACACTCAATTCTTTAACCAGCACCTGGTAATAGTAATATTTACATATGAATATTATATTATTCGGAGCTTTGTCTGCTGGGACTATGACGAATTTACTCTGGAGATTTGCTAGAACTTCTTGCGAATTGAGGTTTCTCAGTACTTGTTTTGCTAGGGGAAGAGAACTTCTGTCAATATGGCGGATTGTTTCAACGACCTTGCTCTTGGTGAGGTCCAGCCAATCAGCGAGTAATGTAGGTTCAACTTTTTCTCGCTTAGACCAATCAATAACGTACTGTTCTAATGCAGACAGGACTATCTTCTGGTCCGCCTTCAGATTTATTCTTCTTGGCTCTCTATATTTAGGTCCTTTCATCAGGAGTAATTTCAGATCCTTATCACTCACCACATCAAGGTCACCAGTCACAATATGTTTGCATGGTGTATAGATAAAGTTCGACAATTCACAATCACAACTATAGCCTCCTGACGTGTATAAGTTCCAGTCAAACTCCTTGATAGCATTGGAGTAATTGAATATTTTGGTGGCTATAGATTTAGTATACTTATATGAAATCCAAGGAGGTTCTGTGAACTTGAAATAGTTTGGTACAGCGTTGCGTACCTCTGGATCATTCAGGATTCGAGGTAAATTAATGATGTCCAGTCCTTTATCTAAGTAGTTGAGTTTCAAGAAAAGCCGATCTTGAGATGTTTCGATTATGTTCACTGGACGATACAACCGAAAATACGCTATATCTTGACATACTTTACTGATTTTTGATGGTATTATATTTCCTGAAGACGCAGATTGCTGTATATCTCTGGCTATTTGATTTAAAGCTCTCATAGGTAACGCATACAGAACTGTACGTAAGCTATGTATACTATTGGGTGCCTTAGTTAAACCCACTAAGTAATTTAAAGTGATATGATCGTGAATCATCGAACTATTAAACTTTCGCCAACCATTGCTGCGTTGTCTCCGTTGATGGGGTTTAAATAGTTGGGTAATGTTGGATATATTTGAACGGCGGTGTGTAGCATTGCCGAACCCACTGACATTATCATTTAAACCAAACGGAAACACTGACCCAAGTTCTAGCATCCAGAATAATTCCCGCTCTCGGATTTTTCTCTCAAATCCAAAGGGGGAATCCTTAGTAGATGGATAGACGACGTCTATGATCTGAATACTAAAGTTATCCCAGCCATGACACCACAGCCATCATCCTTCATTCCACGTTCGACCATGAACACGGTGCAACCGTCTCTGAACGCAGCGTCTCCCAAAACGCACAAAGCGCAAGTGGGCTTTGTGGTGATATTGCTAACCTTGCTGAGTACGGAGGTGTGTTTTACGACATAGCCTATCTCAGTGCGCTACTCAACCAACTGAGAACTCCAGCCGCCAGTCAAACCAGTCTACAGATAGCACCAGTCAACCCCGTATCGAGCCCAGTCACCACCACACCCTGTGTACAAGCCACATCGAGCTCCACACCAAGTATACAGTCCACACCTACACCAAGTACACCCACTACGTCTGAAAACCCACCGGAATTCATCCCTCACAGTGAACAGACAACGGCGACCGACGTTGTACCTACCACTCCAGTTCATTCGTACCAAATTTACAAGAGCGGGTTACCACGACAGCGGATACACCTCCAACCATGGACCCTCGATGGCAACATCCCTTCACCTGCGTCATCGCAGGACCGACAGGTTCCGGCAAAACGCACTTCGTCAGGAAGCTCCTTGGACACGCCAACAGCATGATCACCCCACCCATTGCCCGAGTCGTGTGGTGTTACGGAGAATGGCATGCGGCGTATGCAGCAATGCCCCACATCACGTTCGTGGAAGGGCTACCCAACCTGGCCGATTTGGAACCGGACACCTTAGTGATTCTGGATGATCTGATGGCGGAGACGGATGCGCGGGTCACCCAACTCTTTACCAAAGGCAGCCATCATCGACGGCTCAGCATCATCTACATTGTGCAGAATCTGTTCAGTAAAAACAAAGAACATCGGAACATCAGCTTAAATGCCTTAAAACCCCGAGAGATACCACTCAACCCGGCCGCACTGCGTTTGCGTTGGAAGCCTTTAAAGATGCGACAGCCCCTCAGCATGGGTATATGCTCTTCGACCTGAAGCAAGCCACCCCCGATCACCTTCGACTACGCACCGGAATCTTTCCCGGAGAGACTCACCACGTGTACATGCAAAAATAATGTAAACACACCCACAATGGCTCCCCCAGCTGGGGTGTGTGTCTTTGATGATGGAGATAATAAAAGAATTAATACCACAGCATGGTTGACTTTGTCTCTGTTCTCTGAGATGGATAAAAAGAGCAGAGTTGTGAGTTCTAGCATTAGTTGTACATGATGTCTGCGCGAGTACGGAAGCACGCTTCCACGCTCCGTGTATTGAAGACGGCCCCACCCGAGTTGGTTCGAACCATTGTACGCGGTGCAGACCCCGCTCTCGTGTGCTGTCTGTGTGAGATTGGACTCAATGTCTTAAAAGGCAACGTACCACTGGCTCCGGCTCAGAAGGCGAAGTTGGCCAAGCATAAGACAGGTCTGCGAACCTAGTCCAGAAGCGAGTTTCTCAAACACAAAAGAAAAAGGTGTTACAGAAAGGCGGCTTTCTCGGGGCCATTTTAGCACCGTTGGCCGCTTCCGTGTTGGGTCCAGTATTGAGTGGACTCTTCGGCCGACAATGAACCACACGAAAAAAATGGTCCTCGTCGAACCTCGGTTCCTTCAAAACCTCCAATCACCGTACCCCGTACATTCTACGGTGAAGACGATAAACACCCTCGATGAAGAGATGCGTCAGATCTTACAACGACCGGGGTTAAGCGACAGTGAGAAAGTACAACAGTACAATGAAACGCTTCAGCGGTACATGACGTTCATGGACCAATACAAAACCCTCTCTACTCCAGCACCACCACCACCACCACCACGCGACACACCGCCGACCTCAGCACCGCTCCAACAGCCCTCATTAACAGGGGTACCACCCACAGCCCACAGTGGTTTGAAGACGAAGTCCTGAACACTGTACCTGGGTCGTTCAAGAAACAAGCTGGCCTGGTATTACAACGGATGAAACAGAATCCTAACATGACTTGGAATGATAAAGGTGAACTACTGGTACAGAATCAGGTGGTCCCCGGGACCCACATGACGCATTTAGTGAATGACCTGATGCGTCAACGCAGGTCGCACACGAATCCTCGAGGATGGGAGGTCTTCGCTCAAGGCTTGAAAGACATGCATGTACCACAGGAACTGGTGGGGAACCCCGAGCGCTGGGCCTTTATGCAGCGTGAATCGCCCAGTCGTGCACGACGACTCTCACCACACCACGAGTGGGAACCGGAGTCACCCCCCAAAACATCATCACGGCGGGCACCTACTTTTTCACCCCTTTTACCACGCCACCCCCTGCACCCACCAAGATCTAAGTCACCGCAACCATCACGACGATTAGCGCCCAAGGGCTGGGAGAAGTATTAAACCCGGGAGCAGCAGCAGGAAAGCTCAGTCGTCATGTTTTACCTCACCCTACCCAGTAACTGTTCGGCTGATGTGTTTCCTGACAACACCTTGACCAAGTACGTGACCCAGTTACCGCAACCGTTGCATTTACCTGGACGCTGGGAATGTGGACGAGTGGATATCCAATACCCTTACTCGTGGTACAACGTGCGAGCCAATGAAGTGTGGTACGAGGTGACCTACGAAGGACAAGAAACCCGACTCACCCTACCCGAAGGCCAATACGATACTCCCAAGGAGTTCATGGGTGGACTGAGAAGTCTGATGCATTATAAGTCTCTACGGGACGTCACGAATACTCCACAACCCATAAAAACTTTCCCCTTCAAAAATCATGTGGACTTCGATTACAACGCACACAACGACAAGGCCTGTCTCACGCTCAGCCCCAACGTGAGTGTTGAACTCAGTCTTACCCTACAGCAAATGCTGGGTCTCAATCTACCGTGGTACGCTAGCCCCACCGGCGAGAGAGCCCACATCCCGATGGACATGCGTGGTGGTATGTATGGCCTGTACATCTACTCAGACGTGGTCGATGCACACATTGTCGGAGACAGCAACGTACCTCTACTGCGCGTCTGCCCGGTGAAAGGCAAGTATGGAGCTCAAGTCACCCACAGTTTCAGGCACATCGTGTATCTACCGGTCAGTCAGACCGATATTAGCTCCATCGTCATCGATATAAGAGACGACGCCGGTCAACCGATTGCATTCGAGCGTGGGAAAATGGTGATGACACTTCATTTTCGTCAAGTCCGAGCGGTTCACTTTGCATAATGAAGGTGCCTTATCAATGCCATACAGCCAGTTACGTCGATCATTACACCAAACAGGCCGGGGGTAGCTTTCCTGTCTTTGCAGGTACACGCATGCAACGAGGACATGGGCTGGGGAACATACTCGGGAGCATCGTCAAAACGTTCCTCCCCTTGGTGACGCGTGGGGTCAAAGCGATCGGCAAACAGGCGGTACGCAGTGGACAGCAAGTCGCGGGTGATGTCTTGGGCGGTGCGGCATCCAAAGAAGCACTGAAACGTCGAGCCAAAGAAGCAGGAGGCGTCTTGGTCGCCAAAGCACAACGCACCGTAGGGAATAAAAGACCTGCACCACCAAGACCACGCACCAGTCGACGACCGACCCAGCGACGACGCACATCGAAGACCCAGGATATCTTTTCTTAAAGATGGCTTTCATCCATGCCGAGTCGTGTCCTTCTACCAACAGTGAATTTGATCTATGGACCGTCCCACCTACTCAGACCAGTGCCGAAGAGGGTCAATGGGTGGAACATCTGCCCCTTTCCAGCATTACAGTCACAGGCCCCATTGAATTCACCATCACCAACGCAGATACGACCTACCTGGATTTAGCCCATACGTACCTATATGTAAAGCTAAAATCACCAATAAAGATGGGTCAGTCCTCAAAGCATATGCACCCGTGGGTCCAGTGAATCTCTGGCTTCATTCGCTATTCCAGCAAGTGGATATAGCCCTCAGTGATAAACTGGTGAGCGCCTCGACGTACCCGTACCGAGCCTACATCGAAACACTGTTTCGGCGTGATGCTAAAAAGTCGTATTTGACAGCCCCGTTGTTCTACCGAGATACCCCAGGCAAGATGGAAGCGAGTCCTGATAATGACGGCTACACGGAGAGAGTGGATTTCACAGCAGAGAGTCATTCGGTCGATATGATGGGACGTCTGCATGCGGACTTATTCATGCAGGACCGATACCTCTTGAATGGAGTACCTGTCAAAATACGACTAGTGCGCGCAACGCCTGCGTTTGCCTTGATGGCCCCGAGTGAGGACCTCGAGTATAACATTGTCATCCAAGAGGCAAGTCTGTCTGTACGCAAAGTGAAACCGAGCCCAGGTGTACAGTTGGGGCACATCAGAGCCTTGGAGAAAAAACTAGCCCAGTACCCGATTCGACGAGTACAGACCAAGGTCTTTTCCGTTCCTAAAGGCAATATGATTGTCAATCAAGAAAACGTGTTCCTGGGAGATTTGCCCAAGCGTTTAACCCTAGCCTGTGTGGAGAACGTCAGTTATAATGGGGCTCTCTCGAGGAATCCGTTCAACCTAAAAGCGTTCAACATCAATTTCGTGGCCCTGCATGTGGATGGCCAACAGGTACCGGCACGGCCTTCACAACCTAATTTCGGAACGGACAATTACATCCGGAGCTATCTGAACCTCTTCACAGCAACTGGCCAAATCAACCAAGACGAGGGAAATATGATCAGTCGAGACGATTTCGGCAAAGGGTACACCTTGTTCTGTTTCGATCTGACTGCCACCTTAGACAACGATCATCAACTCTGAGCCTCGTCAAGAAAGGCAACTTACGCTTGGAACTGCATTTCGGGACACCTTTACCGAAAACCATCAATGTGATTTGCTACGCTGAGTTTGACAACATTATTCAAATCGATAAGCCGTAACGTCCTGTGTGACTTTGCCACCTAACATGGATACAGACCAGATACGCACCGTGCTGGAGAATGATCCAGGGACACGCATGGTCTTTCGAGGAGTGTTCGCCCGAGACGTGTTCACATTAGATCGTGTGTATCCTGCTGCTTACGTCCTGAATACAGACCCGATGGATCGACCCGGTCAACACTGGGTGGCCGTGTACTTGACAAAAGAGCAGGGCGAATACTTTGACCCGTACGGCCTACCACCTCTCCATTCCGATTTAACAGACTTCATGGATCAAGGCACAGAGACGTGGTGTTGGAATACCAAAACGTTGCAAAGCCTGACCAGTAGTGTGTGCAGACAATATTGCTTGTTTTACCTGTACCATCCATGTCGGGGACATTCCATGCAGACGATCGTCCACATGTTTGACGAGTACCCCAAGGCCGAGGACCGAGATGCACTCGTATATGACTGGACCGCCCATCATTTCAATGTACAAGTCCCGTTCTGGGCTTGAATTCTTTCAATGTACAAGCCCCCTCTGTTCTGGGCTTCAGTTCTTTCAATGTACAAGCCCCCTGTTCTGGGCTTCAGTTTTTTCACGTGGTTGTTCTCACGTTAATGTTGTTCACTGAATAAAAAAATGAGATCTCACCAAAAAAAAAACCCCTGTCTTGTGTCTTTTCTGTGTAAGCATGAATGTCCGATGTGGGGATTCAGTCAATGAATAGCCAATCAGTGGCCTAGGATAACCCGCGCACTTCCGGTGATGCCGCGCACTTCCGGATAACCCGCGCGCGCTGCGGCCGGGGCGGGCCGGACCGAGCCGGATGTTGAAAAGGTCCCGGATGTTGAAGAGGTCCCGGATGTTCTAGTACATGCATTCCATACGTCTAAGGTCTAAGGAAAAAATAGAATTCTTCTGTGCTCGGGGTCAAATGTAACCCATCAATACAGAGAAAACCAACATAGGCGTTAAGACCTTGATATAACCTGCCCGGAGCATGGTTAGTACGAATGTTTCCCTTGTGGTGTTATTGTTCAATAAAAAACTTCATGAAAACCCAAGTGAAGTTCGAATATTTATTAACGTGAACAAGTGAACAAGAATGTATATACAAGTATATAAGAACGTGAAACTGGTGCAAACAAGAATTAAGGTGAACGTATGTACATAGAGAGAAGTCACAGTGGAGTATAGTTCACAGACCATGTCATCGAACTGCCGTATATAGGGTACTAATACAAAAGAATGGAGTTCACAAGCAAATTCATGGTGCAATGTATATAGAGAGTAATTTAGAGTCCAAATATGTATGTCCATCAGAATTCACAAGTCCGGGTATACCGTCAAAGACAATATATGTAGAATCTACAAGTCCAGGTACGTCGTACTGACTCCATCGGAAAGGACTTTCCGTTTCGGGTAAAAGAAAGTGAAGGCATCTCGTTTCTGGATGTACGTTCGCATCTGGTGGTCGACGACCCGGAATCCTCGGTTAGTGCCACTCGCACTGGCCTGGCTTTTGAGCACGTCCAGGTAGAGGGCTTTGTCGATGACCGGGGCACGCCGGTTGACTCCTTTGCAACTAAACGTGTTGTTTCCATCTCCACCGTAACAGAAGTATGTTTTGGACGACAGGGCGATCATGGCATCTCCAATCCACTCTAGCTTAAAGAGGCCGGGTGTCCGCTTGTCATACTGGTAATGATCACGTCGAGGTAGCCACTGGTCCCGTTCTGCCTCATATTGCGTACGTAATTCAGGTTTGACGAGTGACTACCAATCCGCATTAGAGACGGCCATATAGGCAGAGTCCGTGTCCATCTCCATGAGTTGCCAATCGGATGGGTCGAAATACACACCCATGAAATCATATAAAAACTGGAGCATCCTCAGCTTGGCCACCTGGTATACCATACATCCAATTTGGAGCGGTAGGTTGTAACGGATGGTCTTTTTGGCTGAAGTGACTTCATACGTATCGTCATAGATGACGTCGACGGACCGAAACAGAGGCGAGTTGATCTTTTTGCGCGCTTGTGGCGTAGTACAGATATTGACGTTGACATGCTTGTCTCGGTTGGTCACCGTTTTGCCATAATAGCCATTGCCCGCCAACTTCCAGGATTCACCGATAATGGCCTTACTGGGATCTCGACGGGCAGACGTGACGGTATGGGCATTCCGCGCAAAACAGGCGTTGGGTATATACTGTATCACTTGGTACACGCGCGTCACTTCGAGGCCGTGGCTCATGTACCACTATAGTAGCGGGATACCCAGCAAGATTTTCTCTCCCCACATGCTCCCAATCAGCATTCGACGAGGTTGTTGAAGTACGTCTTGTTCCTCAGCATAGGCGCCCATGGTCTCCCCAATGTCAGCCCGACTCACCAGCGTGTTCTCGAAAATAGGCGGGCACTGGGCGAATCGTGGCTTGAGATTGTCGGGAACATGGAGGTCGCATTCCACAAATCCGTACAGGGCCCCGGAACGAACGGCGTCGAAAAGCTGTGACAGGTTCAGGAGTGGTCGGCGACTGAGGGGGTACTCGCGCGCTTTAAGGAAGTGGCGTAAGTGTGGGAGGGCCTGGCACATGGTGTGAAATTCACACTCCCACAGCTCGATAAGATCGTACCCCAACTCTTTGATGTAATCTCCATTCTCCACCACTTCTGCCCGTAGTTCTTCTGCCGATTTCCCACGTCGTTCGTTGAAACGTCCAGCGCTGAAATGACATTGGTGACCGTGCCAGTAACAGCCATGAAACTGGAATACGGTGGGCTTATTGTGGATAATAGCAAACCCATCGACGGGGAGTCGGCGATCTCCTATGCGCTTCTCTGTGGCGTTGGTTTGGTGTCGTATATAAATTTCCCATCGATCGGCTTCCCAGTCCAACCATTGGTCAGCGAGATGTTTGTACGGCGTACGTTGAGGTGTGAAATGTCGGCCGTCCGCCAACCAGCGCGTATAATGACCGCTGGGCATGGGTTGGGCGAGAGACCACAGATACAGGGCATTGGCGTCGAATCCAATGATTTTGGCACAGGGTTTCCCACTTGGAAGGGTGGTGACGTCTTTCTCCTGGTAGCGATGAAAAATAAGGCTGGGCCCGCCGACGATGTTCTGCTTTAAGCAATCATACATGTCCTCGTGTTTTTGTTGTATCAGCGAGAAATAAGTAGGACAATCTTGAAAAAGATGGCGAAGCGCAAGACCCGATAAACTCAAGCACTCCTTGAATATGTCGACGTGCATTTGATGTCGGAACAGTTGAACCATTTTCTCAGCCGCTTCGAGGAAGGGAACCACATCTAAGTTGTTGTACCATATGAGGAAATCTCGCAAGGTCTGCATATGTTGGTCGTTCCATACCTGCTGTAGTTCCCGGTACGTGTCTTCCGAACATTCCACCTGCGTCAAAGAAAGCGTCCCGGGGTGGCAACTGTGTTTCCTCCAAGCAGTCGAGCGTCGACATATAGATGTAAGGGAACCTCCCTTTGGTTTGTGCAAGTCATAGGCCTTCACCCACTGATCATAGCTATAATTGGGAGCTAAGTAGTTGCGTACATCCAGGAAATGGAGTGATGTGGTGGTGAGGGCCATGTGGTTATTGATCTTTTTGATGACGGACTTGATGAAATTGGACTGGGCCAAGTAAGGGTAGAGAAATTCCTTCACCATGTTGAGATCGTATCGACCCGAGTTGAAGCCGAGCACGGGTAACTGGCCTAGGTATTGCAGGAAGCGGGCTTTCAATTTCTCCGCATACGGCTTCGGTAAGGGTACATCCTGCGGTTGAATGTTATCCGCCTCCTCGGGCTCCGACTCCGACACTTCATCGTCGCTGAACGATACACCAAGTGTAGGCATCCGATCGTCGAGTTGGTCCAGTACGTCCTGGAACTTGAACAATAGTTCCGTACTAGTTCCGTACTAGCCGTACTAGCCGCACTCACTTCCTCTAAATATACCATCATCCGGGTAATCAAGTCATGGGAGTCCCCGGTGAACACGAAACAGACGGGTGCAGCGTCATAGTCGGGCACGTTGCTGGAGATGCTGACACTCAGAGGAATATGACGCTGTGCCCACTGCGTTTTCGCCGAGGCCGCTTCCATCGGTTCCAAAATCGCCTCTAAACCGTAACATGCCCGGTATGGAAAATAACGATGCTCTTCCGGTATGACAATCCCTTCATCAGCCAGTTCCTCGAAGATGGTGGGCGTGTTATGGTACACGCCGCCAGGAAATTTGCGTTTCACAGTGTTGTCACAAATCTTCTCGTGCCGATGTAATTTGGACGATTCTTTGAACACCCGATGGCATTGGGCACAACTGTATGACTGGATGTACAGACTCATATCGTAGATCAGGGGGAAATGATTCACCCCGCCGTCGTCGAAGACATTGACTTTCATGGTGGAGGCATACCGTTCTGTTAACCAATTCAGCCACAAATGTGTCGTCATCCTCCCGTATTAAACGGTACACAAAGATATTGACGTTGAACAGTGATTCTACGACATCCAAATACTTGAACGGGACTCCACGAAACCGTCGCGCGTGCAGGTCTTGTTCCTCTAAATACTGTTTCCAATAGCCATTGGCCCTTCTATCACAAGCCTTGGGATCACACTGGTCCAAATGAACGGCTAAACACCGAAACAAACATTTCTGGTCTTTGTAGGGCCCACCCCAACCTCCCGTTAATGCATACAGTCCTTTTCGACGGAGCAGCCAAGGTGGAAGAATGACAGGAGCACCGATGGGAAGATCTCTCAATTTGGTGACGAAAAATGTCACGTTGGTGACCATTTCCACAGTCCATTTCGTGTTGGGACGTTGCAACCGAGCCCATTTCAAAGGATCCAACGTAGTGATCTGCTCGATGAGTGGTTCCAATGACGCACGATTGGTGATGGTGAAGGGTTGATCAAACACATAGGTATTATTACTTGGGTAAAAATACCGCAGTTGATCCGTCTCTTTGTGCCGTAAGATGTACCCGAATGTCATATTCAACTTGAAAGCTGTAACTTGGTCTGTAAAAATGTTCTCGGCATAGTTAGAAAGATACGTGATGTCCTGTAGTCGAAAATTGTAGATATCCTGAATAGGCCGATGGCGGTGGAAACATCGTCGGAACGTGTTCCAATGGCGCCGATAAATCTCACTCACAGGGTGGTCTTCGGGCAAGGCGTCAGTGGGAGGCATAGCTGGATCCCCTGGAAAGTCTTGTTCGCCTCTCGTATTGTCACGTCTCAGAGGAGACCTTGAACGTTCACGTCGCCTCATCCTGGTCGTATATACCCTGTAATAGAGCAGATTTTGACTTTAACACAATGAATTGATGACGAATTCTTAACGTATTTCTTTGGAGGGGTAAGGTCAATAGAGCTCGACATGCGCTTTTTATACTACTAAAATGCGAAGATACACCTCATCGTTGCCAGGACAATAGGCTCGAAATGCGCTTGTTATACTACTAAAATGTGAAGACTAATACATCTCTTCGTTGCCAGGTCAATAGGGTTTGAAATGCGCTTTTTATACTACTACATATTACTGTTACTATCCTCTGCGCAGCAAGGCGAATTATCCCAGCTCAACATGTCAAAGTTACCCAATCACCCACATCGTTATCTGTAATAGTTATCGCCTGAGCCAGAGGGGTTCATGCTGAATGAACACTCACACCAGTCCGATTTGAATACCGAGGTCGCGAAGCGACCGAGGTATTTAAATCGGACTGGTGTGAGTGTTCATTCTGCATGCACCCCGATGTCGAAGGCGATAAATAACTTACACAATGGCCGTATTGTGTAACACATCATGGTTGTTTCAGGACAAACAACACATTTGCATACGAAACATAACTTCCACAACCCGTTTGACTGGTCCGTAACTCTCACGTTATCGTTACAAAGATTTGTAACAAAAAAGATATATGTAATTGATATATATACGTGTCACAATCTACATTACGTGAAACGCATATGAAGCAAAATATGCAGTCATACAAATTACATATCCCTATGTCCATACGCATGATCTCATACTAGGCCTATAATTAAGGGAATGTCTGACAGAAATGCACGTTTACCGGTACACATTTGACTTGTACCCACACATATACGTACGACAGAAAATTGATGCGTGACGGCATACAGACGCGTCATATTTTGACTGCTTAGTCTGCAATCAACGCTTAGCAGGCGACAACCAAAGATTAGACCTATATTTGACGCAGTCGCCATTTTAATGTATGTATATCAGAAGGCATATGGTGTTACGCTCGCAAAAAGAAATTGTGACTGAAATTACAGCAAGAATGCACGACCGCGACGACGCTGTTGTCACTCGACAAGAAGGTATGTGACTGGCAGCAAAATAAACCAAAGTGTGAAATTTACATGGCGTATTTCCATGCAGATCCTTTTACGATACATGCAGCTTGTCACTCCAATAATGGAAAGTAATTCTGTATTTGACTGACATTCATCAAAGCTGACTTGTGATTTTGTGGTGCTCAATTGAGCCATCTTCGCATATCCAAGTCAAACACTACGCGTGACGGAACGCTAGTGTAGCATTTAACTTGAAATGCGAAGATGAATTGAGCTTGTGTTTCTCGAAATTTCACTTGGAAGTTCGATATCAAAAGGCCTTTGTATCATTTTCATATGAGTTATCTCCCGTCGCACACTTCAACGGACATTGTTCGTTCTTTCAATGATCAATCTTAAAATGTTTGATAAATCACTTGAACACCGGGTACGGGTTAATAAATTACTTTAACACTCCCCCACTTATTTCTACATGAACACCTGCTAATTCCTGAAGGCGACCAGGCGATTCACGCAGACGAATGCCCATGCCAGACAAAGAAGTCAGTGTGTCTCTTGAAACTAGGGAGGTGTTCATGTCAAATATCACCACGGATTTGATCGGCATGAACACCCGGTTCTTGCTACTTGAACATTGGGGCACAAGTGAAACCCATTGTGCGCCGAGTCATTACGACAAAAGAAAAACCCCGGTTACACAATAGAGTCAGTGTGTAATGAATATGACGTACCTCAGTGACACTTTCAATGTGTCGTCCATTAAAGAATATCCGCGTCCAAAATCCAAGGACCTATTTCATATAACAGCATTAGCACCAAATTCAAAAAAGACAATCCTTGTATACATAAACATAAGCTTGTTTCCTGCAAGATAAAAAAAAATTAAAAATAATAAGGGAAAAACAATAATATTAAAAAAAAAAAAATATAAGGTCCGCGCGGGTGGGGTTTGAACCCGGGACCTATTGATCAACAGCTATCTGCTGCGCCACGGCCAATGTTGCTTAGTATGATGTTAACTTCAACCAGAGTTGTATGTTTGGATTAATTTATTTATTTTTTTAATTATGCGCTAATCTCACGATAAAAAAAACATGCTAAAAAAATAACCAGGCCAACCCAACGATAATATACGATGCAGGGCTACGTAAATTTTGCTAAAACCATATAAGGGGGTTCCCGGTAAATTTGAACGAAATGATGACGTCATGACTGAAATATAAACAGGGTGGTTTCTACCGCAATGTCATGAGGCTGTATCTTGGCCAAAACCGATAATTTCGGTGTGAAATTCAATGGATGTAGGCGAAATAAACGTAAGCTATCCTTCTATCACACCACAAACTCATGTTGGCTGTTCTCAAATTATATCTACACGCGTTATTTGTACCTGGCGAACGGATTTGTGTGAGCCCAAAATGTCCAACGGTGTTGATGACGCAGTAAAGCGTGAATTTCTGATCAGTTCAAGAAAATGTGAAATATGTCCGTACATCTCCATGGTTGACATTAAATCATTGTCAGCAGGAACACGCTAATGACTTAAAATTTTCAGTTTCATAAGTTACGGGTACTGAAAATCTGCCGAAGGTTGTGAAATATGTCGTTTTCTGCAGCTGAAAATTGGTGCGATAGTTCATCATACACAGAATGTGCCAATGTTTTTGTCAGAAAACAAAAATTTCTCCGCTTATATCTGCATCTGGAAACTTCACACTTCAAGATAATATGTAGATTTTCATATCCTGGCGGGATTGTACACAAGGGGAAATATTGGAGGTAAATTCCGGTGTAAATGTAAACAAATACCCCCCCCCCCCTATTTCCAACCATGTTGGCAGTGAATATACTGCATGTAAATAGCCGTGTGTTATACCCCCCAAGTACCTTCTTAGGCGAAATCCTATAGCTTTTTTAGAGATGTTGGTGAATTTATTTCAAATTTACCGAGCTTTTGACAAGTTGATGAGATGAAAGTGGCCCTTTCAGACAAAGGAAAATGGCAAAAAATGACAGTTCTTCATACGTGAGCTCTATTTTTTAGGATTACACTAAAACTTCTCAAAGTTGATTTCTTTTTTTTTTACACATCAACGCTGGTGTATGGAAAAATTAGCCTGGTTTGTAGATCGGCAAGAAACACATTTTTGTCTTGTGGATTTTTAATTAAAAAAAATATGGTAACGATTTCGCTGAGGTCCGCGCCTAGGAGATAAAAGCCAGAGATTCTGACCTAGAGTTGCACAATACCGATTTCATCAACATGGTACGCATTAAACCTATACCAAGGCGGTACACCGGAGGGGAAGCTCCCCGAAAACAGCTCGCTGCCAGGAAGAACCCCCAGCCACCGGAGAGATAAGGCCTCACAGATACAAGCCTGGAACTATTGCCCATGGAGAGATAAAGCCTCACAGATACAATAAACATACAATAAATATAAAACATTAATAATTTTTTTGAAACGGGAGGCGGGAGAGGGAGGTATCCCAGCTTCATAAAATAAATATAAAACATTAATACTTTTTTGAAACGAGGGGGAGGGTATCCATAAAATAAATATAAAACATTAATAATTTTTTTGAAACGGGGGTGGGGGGTATCCTAGCTCCATAAAATAAATATGAAACATTAATACTTTTTTGAAACGGAGGAGGGTATCCCAGCTTCATAAAATAAATATAAAACATTATGTAGACCCCGATTTGAGGGCTGTTCACGTCATCAGTGACGTCATCAGTACGAATAGTAGCGAAAGTGGCCATTTTGGGCAAAAATAAATAAATAAATAAATTTATATGAAACATTTCTTACGGGTGCTGGTGAGGCAAGCTGGCTCAGGCAAATCGCTCCTCGTCAGGTAGGTGTTGAGGCTACACTGGTATTAGCTGCTGTGGTGAGGGTGGTGCAGACTCAGGCTGGTCAGGCAGGCTGGTGAGGCAGGTTGGTCAAGCAGGCCAATGAATGCATCAATGCCCTAAAAATTCCCACTTTGATACGTTTTTCCGTGATATTCGTGTCTTTTCGGGCACCTCCGTGACTCTTCGGTGACTTCCGTGACTCTTCGAGCACCTCCGTGTCTCTTCGGTGACCTCCGTGACATCTTCGGTCACCTCCGTGTCTCTTCGGTGACCTCCGTGACATCTTCGGTGACCTCCGTGTGTCTTCGGTGACCTCCGTGTCTCTTCGGGAGGTGACAGAAGAGACACGGACGTCAACGACATTGTGGGAAAAACCCCACAGACAGGTCAGTACATGTCCTATCATGTTCACAGGTCACGCCCCATTCAACCAGCCCCTCATACATACCAAGCTCGTATCCACCACCACAACAGCGCCCCCTGGCGGATGCAAGAGTTATCTCCCCCGGCAAAACCTGACTTTAAATAGCCTTTCCCTACTATTCATAGTCTATTCCCGTATAGGCTCTGTAAGTTTAATGCTAGAACTGATCAAACCAAATCGTCTGAACGGATATATACTCTATTTTTCTCCAATACTTGTCCTAGTACATAACCAGTCAGTTAAAGCCAATAGCCAAAGGACCATGCAGCAACAATTCTAGTGAAGGGTTCATATTCCACGTTCTACAGACATCGTTCGTCCACAAATTAACCTACCACTCACTCGCGTATTGATCACATTATATACGCCGCTAGGAATAGGTACTTTCTATGGTATTCTATTTGGGCCAAGCTCGCGGCGCGTGGCGACTTTTAGAAATTCGCCACTCGCCACGCGCAGTGGACCTCTCCGGCGGGCGGCGGCTGGCGACTTTCTCCTATCTCTTAACACGCAAAAACTCGCCAGTCGCCATGCGCCGTAAACGCGGCGAGTTTGTCCCTATTAGTTGACCTTGAAAAACTCGCCGCGCGCCACTCGCTGGACGAACCACGGTGCGCGGCGACTGGCGACTTTTGACTGTAGAGAAACTTGCCACTCGCCACGCGCCGTGGACCTCTCCGGCGCGCGGCGACTGGCGACTTTCTCCTATCACTAAACCTGCAAAACCTCGCCAGTCGGTACGCACCGTAAAACGCGGCAAGTTTGGGCCTGTCTCTCAACCTGGGAAAACTCGCCGCGCGCCACTCGCCGGACGAACCACGGCGCACGACGACTGGCGACTTTTGATCTGGAATTCTCAGGACTATTTCTCAAGTGCGCATGCCCGGGGAGCATCGATTATCGGAATACATCATCTACGGTGTCCACATATGTTAAAATGAATGACTATCTTGCGGTGCAGCCTTACGATATGAGAATAATACTCGAAACATGCTGTAAAATACAAACCTATTCCTCCCAGCAAAATCACAAAATGGCGACTGTCAGTGAAATAACAAAATATTCAGATAATTGATACTCCGCGGGCATGCGCACTTGAGAAAAAGTTGCCAGTCAAATAGTTCGTCCGCCGAGTGGGGCGCGGCGAGTTTTTCCAGGTTAAGAGATAGGGCCAAACTCGCTGCGTTTTACGGCGCGTGGCGACTGGCGAGTTTTTGCAGGTTAAGAGATAGGAGAAAAGTCGCCAGTCGCCGCGCGCCGGAGTGTCCACGGCGCGTGGCGAGTGGCGAGTTTCTAAAAGTCGCCACGCGCCGCGAGCTTGTCCCAAATAGAACACCATACCTTTCCTAGTATGTTGAAAATATATACTGCTGTCCGTCTCACATTACGAGGGAACGGGATTTTCGGCAATATATTGGAGCCATTTTTTCTCAGAGCAGTGAAATTTCGCACATTATCTGAACATTTTTTGTGCCGTTTTATACTGAAATTTCATTAAAATCCAGCGAAAACGTGAGTCAAATTCACCAAAACAGATTTCGCTCTGCCAATTTTGCATGCTAAATTATGACGTCTTAGCGGCCAGTCCAGATGTTACAATATTGCGAGCCAATTGTGCTCTGAAAATAACATGCGAGGTATTGAAGAATTTCCCTGATCCTGAGTAGATTTTCTCGAAATTTCACAATAAAGATGCACAAATTACATATAGATACTGTGGGGAATTTCACTGCTCTGACAGAAATTGTCTCCGATATATTACCGAAAATCTCGCTCCCTTGTAATGTGAGACAGATATGAAGAAATAGTTTAACATAATCAACCGAGCCTCTCTTGCGAGTTCGCATCTTCACAATTTCAGGTAAATCCTAAACCCACGTGTCACACTCTAGTAATCACGAAGTCATTGGACACCAGGTTCGTCTGTTAGTTCCGTGTAGTTCTTATCATTCCAAATCACAGCTCTTACTCTTCAACCTTATATATAGGAATTAATATGCTTTGCTATTGCTGAATATATTTTAAATTATTAACCCGGTCTTTAAAAACCCATATAAACCTATATTAATCATATTCGTCTCATTTCTGTCAGTTCTGCGGGCTTCAAAGTCTAGCTCCATCCCCCATGTAAGTGTAACCTGAGTGGCAAGGCTTTCAAACAGGGAGTTCAGTTCGGAGACAAGCTTTGTTATCGATATTCAGAAGTTAAGCGGAATTTGAGCGTTGTATGACAACTGATGACGATAATCAAGGGTTGACAATGATGGCGACAAATAGGGTGACACTAAATGAAAGATTAACACAGATAGGCGAGCGGTCAGGGCACCTCCAGATACGACTTAATGCATCCACCCTACACACACATGGATTATACATCATTTTAAAGCTGATGGTCTCTGCTTTTCAAATCTACCTGGAGTACTGTCAAACTGTGGTGCCGTTGCCATGGAAACGAGGTCTAAATAGGTCGTGTTAGATTTGCCATTTTCGTCACTAATGGAACACTTTGTAATACGGATAATATAGATTCCTGAATGCAAGTGTTTAAATGACGAAACAAGCACGAAACTTGGCATGGATATTCTAAGTAGGACGCATTTCCATGAAATATTGTTAGTCAACTGAAATCCAAGATGGTAGCTATTTTCCAAGATGGCCGCCATTTGACCCTAGTAATACCTTATTTAGACAGAGAAAGTGATGAAATTTTGCGATTTGATTCATTTTGGTGTTCATTTAAATGTTTCTGTCCAGGGGAAAAATGATTCTGGTATCTATAAGTACTCTCGGCGATACGTTCTATCATTTCTACACTGATGATGTAAATGTGAAAGCGTTGTGCCATGGTGTGATCAATTCGAGTTTGCTTTGTGTCATCAGTGATTACAGTTTTCGCATTAGCGATCCTCTTCTGCTGAGATTATGTCCCAGTTACTCGTCAACTGGTATGTCTATATAATGTCCTTTACTCAAAGATTCTTGCCATAATTTGATGAATGAAGATGTCTAAGCTCCGAGATAGCCCTCACAATGAAATGTCTTGCGACCTAATCCACATCACTTGGTCGCCATTTCGTTATTTCAACTATTTCAACACTACAGATCAATATACAACGTATATATATGGATTATTCCTGTCTGTGTGTTAACAGATTGTTTGAACTGACAAGGGTTGTATTTGGGACCAACCGTGACACGCACTATTTAATGTATGCCGGGGATTGTCTCGGCGGGCTTAATTATTCAGTTTGCTCAATTAGGGCCTCAGTCGAAAACTGGACCCTGGATAATGCCACATGGGTAATTCATCCCATGTTGGAACTTGACACGTATGTTTACTGCACCCCGGGAAATGTACTATCTATTGGGATCTGTGTCACTTTGCCATATATATGTGTGCGTTGGGTAAATGATTGGATGGTTGGGAAGTTCGTAGATATATGGATCTGATGTAAGGCGGTAGAATGAGCTACATGTACTTTGTACCCGTATTTTCAACACTATACTAGTTATAATCTCATTTCTTTTATGTATATGTACCTGTATGTTTTACTGGGTTGTTCTTCTCTCTGTGATTATTATAATGAATTGTTCCAAACTGTCAAAGATTATTGACACCAAACGTGACACGCTTACGTACTGCATCGTATTTTTCATCTATGCCCAATTGAGACTCAGATCGAAAACTGAACCGTGGATAATGCCGCCTAGGTAGTTTTCCCGGTAATTCTTTCCGGCACTGAAACTTGATACGCTTACGTACTAGACCTCAACTAACCTACACACACATGCATTATGCGTTTTATTTTTGAAATTCACCTGCCATATTGTCAAAACGTGGCTCCGTTATGGAAACTACATCCCGACGTGAGGTTAGATTATTCAAATTTACCTCGCCTTATGAAGTGAAGGGGAGATATTGTGAGAGGGGGAAAGAGGATGTCGTCGTCGGTATCACCTCCCTGAAAATGATAAGGGTTTTGGTTTAACAAATTAAAAAAAAAACAAGAAAAATTCACAAAATGGGTGAGTTACGGCACCACCCAGGTATTCTAGAGTGCTCCAATGTTAAAATCGAATGATAAGGTTTTTTGCTTAGCAAATTTGCACATGTACATCTGTACATAGAAAGTTTGTTACAATTGTCAGCTATCATTGGATGATTATGAAACTTGGTACACATGTTTCTTATGATTAGAGAATGTACATGGGCTATTTATGAGATGAAATTTAAATTTTGTCCAAATTATGGCAAATGATAAGGTTTTTTGTTTAGCAAAAGTGGGCATGCATACCTGTACATATAAAGTTTGCTGCTGTTGTCAGCTGTCAGTGGATGATAATGAAACTTGGTACACCTGTTTCTTATGATTGAAGGATTTACCTGTGCTATTTATGAGATGAAATATTAATTTTTGTCCAAATTATGGAAAATGATCAAGTTTTGTGTTTTGCAAAAGTGTACATAAAAAGTTTGCTGAAGTTGTCAGATTTTATTGGATGATTATGAAACTTGATACACATGTTTCATATGATTAAAGCATGTACCTGTGCTATTTATGAGATGATCTTTTTCCCAAATTAAAAGGCTTTGGACTTAGTAATTTGCCAATTATAGAGTGTTTTTTGTTAGACAAAAATGTACTGAAAAGTTAACTGAATTTGTCAGGTTTCATTGGATGATTATGAAACTTGTTAAACATGTCTCATATGATGAGCGAATGAGCCTGTGCTATTTATGAGATGAAATACTATTTTTTTGCTCAAATTTTTAGGGTTTCGACATGGTAATTTGCCATTGATAAGGTTTTTGTTAGGCAAATTTTACATGTATACTGTACTTGGAAAGTTTGCTCTACATATATGCTTTGAATACTGCAGCTGCGTTGTGTTGCACGTCTTCAGATAACCAACGTTGCATTCGAAACTGTCATGGTTCGGCTTTGTCAGATGAACCAGGACTAAGGATGATGAGATTTTCCTTCTAAAAAACCGGTGTATGATTGTTCATAACCCAGAAACTCTGGCTGTGATAGAAGGGGGCGTGGCATTCCTATCACAGCCCAGAGCGCTCCTAGGTTAAATTTTAGCGATAAAATCTGATGTCCCGAAAAGTGACTTTTCGCAATCTTTCGCTGGCGAAAATAACAAAACGGGAGAGAAATAATATATCAATTTGATACAGTTTGACCGATATGAGCTTCTTTCACCATGTACCATCTTTCATGACTGTTTTGATGCTGACAAAATGTGATCAAACGTGTGGGAAAAACATTGACTGATTTCCCCGTTTTGGCGCGTTTCTGACATGTTGTAAGAGTATTTTTATCTCGTGACCTTTCTGATTACGTGAATAATCACACGTTGCTTATTGGTTTATAGTCAGTATGGGTCTATTTCTTGATGACGTGAGCCAAAAGGTCAACCATATTCTGCGCATGTCCCTGTCAACCGTGGAGAAAGAACACAACGGTTGTTTGACAAAACCCGTGTTTGAAGGCAGATTCCATCTAATTAAAGGAGTCATTAGGTGGTTGTCATATTGCTGGAAATGCCAAATCATATTATTTATTCGATAAAATGTTTTTTGTGCCTCTATCCCAATTTCCCACGCCGTGTGCACTTAAAGATCTCGAGCGACTGTCGTCTCATTTCGTCATTTCCCTTTCAGGCTCTATTAGTCCTTCGGGCTAAGGAGTCAGATTCAGCAACAACAACCTAAAAAAATAGACTCCTTAGCCGATGTTTTCGGGCTAGATTGTCCTTTTCAGTGAGCAGAACAGGGCAACCGAATGCAACCAATGATGAAAATGTGTTCATCCAGGCCAGCAAATCACGGCGTAGACCTATGGAAATTATAAGGCGGTTTTAGCTTCGACAGAATCTCACCCACTCTACTCCTAATAGTCCAGCGAGTATCAGTATTAGGAAACGGACCAATCTGGTCGCATTGAGGCTGTTCTCTGATGACGTCACATTCGGTTAGAAAAAGGCATTTGGGTGGACGTTTTGGGGTTGAAGTGGGTCATCTCTGGTTCAAATGGGCTGTGCCAGGTGTCACATTGAAGCGCTCGTGGGATAGCGTTCGACTTGAGTGGTTTGTAGTGGAACTGCCGTCAATCTGCGCATGTGCAGTCGGGCAGTAGTAGAGAAAGAATGTTTTTGGGCTGGAGGTGGACCATTCGTGGTCCAATTGGTTCGTGTGAGGTGTCATGTTGAAGCGCACCTGGGGGAACATCAGGCTGGGGTGGTATTTAGTGGAAGTGCCGCCAGTAGTAAAGGGCATTCGAATAGACGGTTTTGGAACGAGGTGGACCATCCATGATCCAAACGGGCCGTGTGGGGTGCCATCTTGGAGCCCTTTTCGGGTAGAGTCAGATTGATGTCGCCGTCAACCTGCGCATGAGCAGTCGGACAGCAGTAGAAAAAAGACATTTGAATGGACATTATGGGATCGAGGTGGACCATTTACTGTCCAAATGCATCGTGTGAGGTGTCATATTGAAGTGCTCGTGGGAGAGAGTCAGGCTGATGTGGTCTGTATCAGATGCATCATCGACTGCTCTTGTCCAATCAGAAGCCGTCATTTTATGTTGCATCTGTCAGGGTCCCTCTTATCCGCTTGACATATTTTCGGTTGTTCCTGTCCAATCAGAATCCGCTATTCGGAGTGTCAATCTTCGGCCATACTATTATGTAAACACACCCAACGCGGCTCCCCCAGTGTGTGTGTGATGTGATGGAGGAATACTAAGATACATCTGTGAACGTGTTGATCTTTCTTTCTCTCAACTGTCTGCGTATGGGACTAGGTACAGAATCTAGGGAACTTACTCCCTAGCGTTAGACTGACGGCAGTTTCACTGCAACCACAGTCAGACTCTACTCCACGAGTCCTTCCAGATGACACCTCACACGGCTCATTTAGATCACGGATGGTTCATCTCTGCCTCAAAACGCCCATTCAAATTCCCTTTTTCTACAACTACCCGACTGCGCATGTGCAGATTGATGGCAGTTCCATTACAAGACACCTCAATCGGACGTTACCACAAGAGCGCTTCAATATGACACCTCACACGACCCATTTAAACCAAGGATGGCCCACCTCGACCCCAAAACGTCCACCCAAATGCCTTTTTTCTGCTACTAACCGACTGCGCATGCATCAATTGACACCGGAAGCCACGTCATCTTCGGATAGCACGTAACCGGAAGTGCTCTTTGACCTTTGATCCGGACGTGACCTCGCACCGGAAGTGACATTATCCATGACGTCAACAGATGTGACGTCATCAGCCTCACACAAAGGAGCCTCAATGCGACCAGATTGGTCCTTTCCCTACTACTAGTGTATTACCTATATGAGCTTGATGAGACATTCGATAATTCGGTAGTGTCTTACATGCCGATTTCCTGTCGAGAACTGTCCCATTCAAGTTCAAACCAGTCTCGCTGGAGATATTTATGTAATTTCCTGTACAATGACCTGTAGTATTTATTATTAACGTTACTTTCAATCCCTTCTGGAGGAGGCATTTCAGAATATCGTGTGATCGTTTATGCCCGTTTCCTCTGTAACAGCGGCATTAATATGTGAAAATGTAGATCTCGATTTAAAAAAAAAAAAAAAAAAAAAAATCCAACAGAACATTCCCTGGGACCCAGTAGGTAATTGCGCTAATTTTCAGGGCGGGAATATAATTCTCAGGAAAAATACTTAGGCGGCATTATCCTGGGTCCAGTTTTCGATGTGGGATCCAATTGGGCATAGTGGAAAATCAAGCTCAATTGAACATTCTCCTTGATGCAGTATATAAGCCTGCCATGTTTGGTGGCAAACAGAAAGTTAGCCCAATGGATATGGCATTTCTCATGATCCAGCGTTACAATACTCCATGGGATTACTTACACAGGTGAAATTATCCAGGGTCCAGTTTCCGACACGTGTCCTATTTGGGCACACTGAATAATTAAATCCGTACAACGTTCTTCGGGGGTACAGCGAATAGTGTGAGCAAATTGATCCCAAATAAACTCCTTGTCAGTTCGGAACATTCTGCTAACAACCAACAGACAGGAACAGCCCATTTATTTATATTAACCCTAATAAGTAAAGGTTGTTGAAATTCCAAAATGGTCAACAGGTGGCACAGATTAGACTGAAATACAATTTAAGGAGAAGTATTGTTCCAAGATAAGCCTACTCATGCATCAAATTATGAAAATAATCTTTTAGTAAAGGACATTATATGGACATAATAATGCGTAACTAAGACATAACCTCGATCAAATGGGATCACTAATGCAAAAACTCCAGTCAATGATAACACACTGCAAACACGAATTGGTCACATCATGGCACGACGCTTCAATAGTGACATCATCAGATTCAGGAATGTTAGAACATATATCTGGAAGTACACAAAGATACTAGAATCTGCTTTCCCCTCTCTAAAAGTATATACGTGAAGGTCAAAATAATTCCAATCGTAAAATTTCATCGATTTTTCTGACAAATTCAGGTATTAGCAGGGTCCTTCGGCGGCCATCTTGGAAAATAGCCGCCATCTTGGATTTCAGTTAACTAACATTAATTTCTGGAAAAAGTGTCCTAAGTAGACTACCCATGTCAAGTTTCGCGCTTGGATCATGATTTGAACCTTTGCATCCAATAATCTATGTTATCCATATTATCAAGTGTTCCAATAGTGAGGAAAATGGTAAATCTAACATCACTTTTTTGGAGCTCGTTTCCATGGCAACGGCATCACATTTCAACAGTACTGCAGGTAGATCTGAAAAGTGGAGACCATAGGCTTTAAAATGATGTATGATACAGGTGTGTGTATGGTGGGTGCGTTAAACTCGAAAAATAGGGCCGTTTTCTACGATCTGCCGCTCGCCTAAGATTGATTTCTAAACTATGTCAAGAGCCATTAAATTCTCTAGTGTCCAGCTTCGCTGTTTTGCAAAGAGAAACTGGAAATACAAACGTCTAGTCAGTCATTCAATATTCAGCCGTCGTCCATTAAAGAATTTCCACGTCCATAATCCAAAGGCCTAATTCATATAATAACATTAGCACCTAATTAAAAGGATAAATCATAGTATACATAAAACTAGGCTAATTTCCTGCAAGGCGGTCAACAGTTTCCAATGATCCAGCAAAAAATCACGATGTTCCGAAAATACCAAATCCGTATCGCTGATCTGTGTTCAAAATCTATATGATATACTTTGTAAAGTCGTCATCTAGTGTATGATGTATCTCAGTCACGCTTTGATTGTGACTGTTCATATGAACACTATGAGGATCTTGATGACCGCCTGATGAAATTCCTCTGCTGTGTGGTCATTGATTTTCTAGTAAAACACGCGATCGTTGCGTATGTGCAATCAATAAAATTTCTTTTCTTCCAGGTGGTTGCAGAATATCTCGTACGCGACTCCCCATTTGACATCACCAGCGGAGGTATTCCCCATCAAAGAAGGACAGGGAACTCTTTCATTAAACATCAGTAATAACCCACGAGCCCTTTAAACGATCTAACATACCTCAACGTCTGTATTAATGGTCTCTCAATTTCACTACCTTTTCCGGATCTGTCTTTATTCCATGTTCAGATATCAGATATCCGATCTCCTATTGAAAAAAGTTGGTTTGAGTTCAAGGCCGTGTTTTGCTAGCATCTGGAAAACGATGGCGTATGTGGTCTAGTATACTTCAGAAAAACTATGATGATGTCGTCAAGGTACACAGTCAGTGTTGGTGGCTATCATCAGAAAAAGGCGACGACAGTATCACCAATAAATGGTGATGAGTTAGGGCCATCACCATATTTCATCATCACCATTATATGGTGACGGTCATCGCAATTTATTGATGATGATCAGTTCCATCACCAAAAAATGGTGATGACCTGAAATCTACATTCATTGCTCCTCACCATTTATTGATGATGACCAGGTCCCATCTCCAAGAATTGGTGATGACCTGAAATCTACACTCATCGCTCGTCACCATTTATTGGTGATGACCAGGGGATGACCAATAAATCGCGATGAAATGACCACTTAACCATTTGTCCTCACCAATAAATGGTGCCGACAGGGCCTAGCCACCGATAAGTGGTGATGGACCATGACCGTTTTTCTGACTTTTGTAGACGATAGGACCATACGGTTATTCAGTCGGGCACAGTCAATGCTGTGTTTCCAGGTGAGATAATTTGAACTTTCGAATCGGATTACCCCCTTCAACCTGCCACTGATACCACTCTTGTCGACAGTTCCATCTGCAGTCCACCCTAATAGAGTTGATTTTCAACCGACAATTCAAATGACATCATGTACTACCATGCCTGTTGGCTGAAGTACGTCAGCCACACAAAGTTCAAGTCAGATGATGCAATGCATCTTCAGAATGTGTGTCTCTCTGAGGCGAAGGGTTTTCTTTAGACACGTGGATTCCATCATCTTCACTGAGCACGAGATCCGTTCACTGCAGTCTCTCTTAACACATTACAAACGCATCGCCAATGACTATGGCTATCCAGTGGGCGATTTCAAATCGTCGTGTCTCAAGGACCTGCTCATTAATGAGTATCAAGAGGCAATTAGCTTCAAAAACTGAAGTGAGATGAACAAGAGCGAGTGGGTCTATGATGTTCGCAGAGGAGGTGACTACATTGGAGCTGCCATGTCATCCCTTGGTATCAGCGATAAGCAGCTCCTCCAGAACCGTGCCCCGCGACTTTCTAAGACTGCTCCCCGGTAGCAAATGTGAACCACCAGCTCGTTCCATGGTGGACCCACCAGTGAATGGCATGGCTCCGCAGCGTGCTCGCTCTGTGATACATGCACTGTCTCGTGCTGACAATAACGGTACAAGACCCCCACCTGATGAGCAGCGGGTTCCAGCATACAGTGGTGCCCAGTTCTGCCGCCCTCCACCACCCAACTGGAGTAAGCCGTACTACCACACGACCTACAACAAACCTCCAAGCAAATCAGTGGTGCATGATATTATGGTTAAACTAGTGAAGGCTATGCGGGAGAAGAGTATTCCATTCTCCTTTCTCGATGGCGACATGCCCACCTACAAGACGATCGTGCAGCTCAAGGCAGAGAATCCGGAATTGTTCCAGGACATCATTCCGATTCTTGGTGCGTTCCACCAACAGATGTCCTACATTTATGCTATCTATAAGAGATTCAAGGGCTCTGGCATGGCAGACACTCTGGTTACAGCAGGAATAGTAGTGGAGGGGTCTGTTGACCAGGCACTACGAGGGAAGCATCATGCTCTGGAGAGAGGCTCTTATCCATAAACGTCTGATAAAATTTCTTGGGCATGGGGAACTGTCAGAAGACATCAAGTTGAACCTTGACATTCTGCGCAATGCACTCATTGAGACCCAAGAGGCTCTTCATGAAGCGCACAATGATCTCCAGGATGATGATGACATAAAGGAGCTGATTAACAAAGTTTATGAGAAACCTGGCACAGACATGAGAGATTTCTGGGTGTCGTTCATGGAAATGACAGACACTCTGGTCCAAAATATTGATGCATGTCACACACGAAATGGCTCAGATTACCTATCATCAACATACAACATGTTGCCTGGACCGATGGCATACGACAACCATGACTATGGGAGGTGGTTGCCAGATTATTGGGCGAAGCTGTCTTCGCTGTCAGATGAGCAAATGGCCTTCTTCAACGATCACTTTGCACAGTCGATGACAGGGCTATCCTACTCTTGCCAGCCACTGGACCTTTGGATAGAAACGATTATGATTCTGAACTCGAAGCTGAAACAAGGATGGTTTCAGCTTCTGCAGAATGAGAAGCAACTGTTCTCAACAACAAGGAATGCAAACAATGTCGCGAGGGTAAAAGCTACTGTGAATCGGAACCTGAAGTACCAGCGTCGCCATAGGAAGCATGTTGAGTGCCAGCCAGCAAGAATGAAAATGGATGAGCAAGCAGTTCAGCACCTCCAGGTATGCATGACAGAATTTGAAGCTGCGACATTTGATGAATCCAAACCAATACTGAGGTCACTACAGTCTGGTCTGGCCGCCTCACCCGAGCTTGTCCATGACCTCAAGATAGCACTACCAGATGGTCGAACCCCTCCTGCAAGAGCGAGCTTTATCAAGACCAAGCCTCTCACCGCAACTACCCACAGGAGTAAGAGACGCAATTTTGCAAACGAGAAGACATGTGCCTCATCTGGTGCGCCCATAAAGGTGACCCAGGTGGAGAGGTCTGGGCTGGCGGCCCTGGTAGACATTGCGGAGGGGTCAGGTATGGTCCAACTTGAGTCAGCCCTTAAGGGGCGAGTGACTGAGTAGTGTCTATCAATGTACAATGTAGATTGGGTCGCTGCGCAAAACTAGTAAGAGCAAGTTGCTGGAAAACTACGAAATCACGTTAGCCTTGTGGGCATGGGGCTCATCTGGCAGTTAGCCACCCCCACCCTCGAGGACCGTGAGGATAGAAAGAGGGATGGCTTGGAGTGATTACGTGGATAAGATCTGCGCTATCATCATCTCACGCCACGCTGATGCACGCCTCATCATCCTCGTCAATGACGATGTAACCCTCCCTTCAGCATCAAGGATAATGAGCACGATCGACGGGCAGCAAAACATCCACACATCCCAAATGTTTTTATAAAGCCCGAAGACATATTCCCGGGAGCTGCTGTGTTCAACAAAGTAATGGTCAATTCAGCAAACAAGGACAGACTACCGAAGCTTGAAATGGAACAGATGAAAAGACAAAGTGGTCGTGTGCGAGATGGCATCATATACGGTGAGGGCGAGACTTCAACCAATCTGAGCACTGGCATGGAGAGCAGGGACTATGGATTCAGGCATCCAGAGGCAGATACAATGCTGCTTTCTGACTATGCCAAGCTGAGCGCCGAGAACTACACTGAAGCAGTTGTTCTAGACAGCGAAGACACAGACCTGTATGTCCAAGCGGCTTATGTCTCGCATCTACTCCGAGGTAATCTGCTGATGAAACGCAAGCATGAGTTAATCAATTGCCATGCCATGCTCCCAAATATCATCATACCTCTCCATGTGATCACTGGCAGTGACCACACATCAGGGTTCTATGGGCAAGGGAAAAAGAGATTGTTGCAGAAAGTAATCAATCATCCTGAGGCGAGAGAGCTCCGTGGACGAGTGGGTGAGAGTTTGGAGTTACAGGACAAAGTCAAAGTTGATATGAAATCATTTGTCCTCTCCAAAGTCTATACTGAAAGTGCAGATATTACTTGCGGGAAGGCCAGAGCTTTCAAGTGGCACAAAATGAAGAAGAAGAGCACGGACCGCCTCTCACCTGATGATGTCACGTTGAATCGCCATGTGGAAAGGACGAACTACATCACATATTACCAGCTCCATTACAACTTGCTAGAACATACAACAACCATTGGCTATGGTTGGGAAATCATAAATGGAAAGTGCCGACCAGTGCGCCATAATCTGCCACCCTTGCCCCAACAGCTCACACCTCGTGACTGTTCAGATGATAGCAGCGATAAGAGTAGTAGTGATGATGACAATGCGTTTGGAGAAACAACAGATTCGGATGAGGAGTAGGGGTCTATTAGTTACTAATCATTGCAAAATCAGAGTAAATACATTGTACTTCCATAGAATAAAAGGATAGTGATGTAAATTACTAGACACCGCCCAATTAAATGATACGCTAGCCATGAATGAACAGGTGTTTAGAGTTACTACAACAGGCATGTCTGAAATCCTTGAGTACCGTAACCAGAGAACAAGTTTCTGCTTTTATTATGGTGTATAGTTGACGTTGATGTTGGATAACAATGGAGTACTTTATGTTCAGTTTTGCTCAGAAAAGTGATTCAGTACCTGAATAGATTACTTTTCTGATATGAATAAAGCCTGAGGACCGATAATTGACTACCAACGTAAACTTTGGGGTACATCAACAGTAACCTTTAATCGGGCGGTGTCTGATGATGAAAAATTATGCATACCCATGTATTCCAATTTACACATATCATCACTTAAAGGAGAAGAAAACATATGACTAATGTATACACTGAATGAAAGATCTATCTCCCCCGTATCCAAAAATGTAAGGAAATATTTTTTGCGATTTTTTCCACTCGATCAAATCGGCGTTCAACCTGCGCATCGTTGTCTCTCATGCGTGCCGCCATTTTGGCTCAGGTCGTCTAAGCATGTGACGTCATCCGGGCCTCGCCGCTCTCTAGCGGGGAAGGCGAAAATATAATGACATTGCATGGAGATATATTACAAACCAAGCCTTTCTTACATTGAGATGATTACAATTTGACAGGAATAGGAACAGAACGTCGTGATATGACTGAAATAGGGTTGAGAGACTAATAAACTCACTTTAATTTATTGCATCAGCCTCACTGTGCAAAACTTCTCCCCTGATGCGTTTGAAGTAAAATTCTGCCGACCGACGTTATGCACCCACTGTTTCAGGTTTCAACATTGGGAACCGATGAATTGTCACGGTCTTTGGAAGGTTTGGATTCCCAGTTCCTTTAGAACAGCCAAACACCACACACTGCGGCATGATGCCCGTGTATTTGCGGAATATTGGCACACTACCACTATCAAATTATAACAGTTTACAAAATATAAACTTGCAGTCCCGAGAGCTTCTCATACTTTAACGTACAGAGCGAAAGTGAGTATAAGCCCGGCTGACATCACGCAGCGATGCGCACAATATGTTTTCGGCATTTCTGATTGGCTAAAAGAGATGCAAGCCCTTGTAATGGCGTCACTTTTGAATTCGTCCACAGGCTCCAGTTTTTGATGTTTCGATATGAATAGATCGGCGGTAAAAAATCGCAAAAAATATTTGCTTACATTTTTGGATACGGGGGAGATAGATCTTCCGTTCAGTGTATACATTAGTCACATGTTTTCTTCTCCTTTAACTCGTTGGATTATTTCTAGTAATTTTGTGACCATGGAGAGCCGATATTCATGAGGTGAATCAACAATAACCTGTAACCTGTTACCTCTAGGAGGAATTTCGTGTAGTTTTACTGTCCGTCACTCAACTCAGCATGATCAGAGCTTTGATTGGAGCCTGGTATGAAGGATGAACGCCGAATTTGAAAAATTGACCATTCTGAGCTGAAAATCGGCAGTCATCTTGAATTTGAAGGTCAAAACTATGTCAAATTATGAAACCGACATCAAATATGAATTCTTCGCCCCACAAAGCCTCAGAAACCATATACTGAGCAGCACTGAAAAACCATTGAAAAAATAACATTCAAAATGGCCGACGGCAGCCATTTTGGATTTCGGGCTCTCACGGGTTCCGCCCACACTTTCGCGACGGACACCCCCGCTAAATTTTTAAATTAACCTTCATAGAATACAAATCCACTGAGAAACGAACCTTCGCTCTCCATCGATTAAATGCACACATTCTAATCTCCGATAAATTCATGTCAGGAGCCATAAAGCGTTCTTTAGCTCTACTGCATACAAGGGATATCATTCGTGGGATGTTTCTTTGTTTTGCTTGAATTTCTCATTAATATTATCGTAAACCGGGGTGAAGTTCTAGAACGGTAGTAGTATATAAAACCGTTATTCATTAGTATTTTCACGTGCCGAGAGATATCTGCCCCTGATCCTATGACGGCACGGATGACGTCACTTCCGGTCACATGACTTCCGGAACAAAGGTCACTTCCGGTGCGGGAGAATTTCCGGCGATCACGTTATGGGTTGAGTGGATGAAAAATTAGGATTTGTCCCGGAAGTATAAAATGCGGAATACGAACTCTACAACTAAACCATGTTGAATAATCCAGGGAAGTGTGTATGGCGCCATCTACAGAGTCGTGTGTAAAATTAGGATTTGTCCCGGAAACATAAAAAGCGTAACACGGACTTTTTACCTCCATGTGCGGAAAAGACGGACTTTATAGTCCTATGGCAGGGATAGGTGAGCAGCTATATATATATAGTGGACAAAGTGCAGCCTCGCTCAGATGTGTTTACCCCTATATACTAACCCATAGGGGAGACTCGTGGACCCTGGAGTGTATCCAGAACTCATGAACTCAGGCATACTGGTGATGTGGGTTGATCGTTCAGAGATCGCCATGGTTGTTTTCCTGTTGTTGGGGCGCATTCAGATGTACGCCTGTTGTAAGTTATCCTGTCAACGCCCGCCAAAACCCAGCTTAGCGTTTCTACGCCGTGGTGAAATAACTCAGAATCTCAACGAAACGTATTGACGCCCATCAACGCACGCCGCTATCCCTTAACGCTCTTCTCAACGCCTTAACGCGCTATCGTAACGCCTTAACGCCCTAACTGAACGCCGTAACGCCCTTTCGTAATGCTTTAACACATTGTCGATCATCCATGGACAGACATCAACATGTTGGGAGTTGGAGAATATAATTTCCCGTCTCTAGCTGTATCTCCATATCGGTTTGAAATGCCACAGCAGATTTTGGGTACGGGTAGTTGTGTTGGTATCCTCTTTGGGTACTATCTGTTTCTTATGCAGCATAAGACATACCCGGGTCACCATTTGGATGTCATCTATGAGCGTTAAAAGATGACAACGCATGAGTTGGTGCTGAGCGATCTCGGTGGTCCCACCTTGGGCAATATCAAGAATAGCATCGACTTGAGCGTCAGCCTAAAGTAAGGCTTCGGCTAGAATATCCTCGTTGTCGGGTTCAAAGTTTACATCTGGCAACGTGAACTCTGTAGTGCTCATGGTGAAATAAGGAAGATGGTGCCGTGTGGGCTATTTATAGTGAGGCGCTTTTGATGTTAATGATGCGTCCAAACAAATGTTCCTCTTGAGTCATCGCTCTGACATACGCCGCTGTCCAGCTCATACCTGGGATTCTCAACATTAACGCTGTTCGTTCGATTCTGTCTATATGGTGGATAAAGTGTAGCGTGGCTCAGGTGCGCCATTGAGACATAGCTACCCCTATACACTAACCCATAGGGGGCGACTCTTGGACCCTAGAGTGTATCCAGAACTCATAAACTCAGGCATACTGGTGATGTGTGCTGATCGTTCAGAGATCGTCATGGTTGTTTTCCTAATGTTCGGGTGCATTCGGATGTACGCCTGTTGTAAGTTATCCTGTCAACGCCCGCCAACACCCAGCTTAGCGTTTCCACGCCCTGGTGAAATAGCTTAGAATCTCAACGAAATGTATTGACGCCCATCATCGCCCGCCGCTACGCCTTAACGCTCGTCTCAAAGCCTTAACGCGCTATCGTAACGCCTTAACGCCCTAACTGAACGCCTTAACACCATTTCGTAACGCTTTAACGCATTGTCGATCATCCATGGACAGATATCATCATGTTGGGGATTGGAGAATATAATTTCCCGTCTCCAGCTGTATCTTCATATCGGTTTGAAATGCCACATGCAGGGTCAGCAGATTCTGGGCACGGGTAGTTGTGTTGGTATCCTCTTTGGGCACTATCTGTTTCTTATGCAGCAGAAGATATACCCGGGTCACCCATTGGATGTCATCTATGAGCGTGATAAGATGACAACGCATGCGTTGGTGCTGAGCGATCTCGATGGTCCCACCTTGGGCTATACCAAGAATAGCATCGACTTCAAACGTTCAAGAGAAACAAATGTTTCTCTTGAGCCATCGCTCTGACATACGCTGCTGTCCAGCTTATACCTGGGGTTCTCAACATTAACGCTGTTTGTTCGATTCTGTCTATACAGTGGATAAAGTGCCGCGTCGCTCTGGTGCGCCATTGAGACATGGCTACCCCTATACACTAACACATAGGTGGCGACTCGTGGACCCTGGAGTGTATCCAAAACTCATGAACTTAGGCATACTGGTGATGTGGGTTGATCGTTCAGACATCGCCATGGTTTTTTCCCGATGTTCGGGCGCATACGGATGTACGCCTGTTGTAAGTTATCCTGTCCGGAGATTTCGAGCGCCTCGGCATGAGTATTAATAGCTTAAGGCACAATTCGATCCCGAAAGGTAGTTTCTTCCACACCTGAGACGTAGCCTGACTATCCGAGGTCAAGCCCTCTATATCAGTAGATAGTCTGTATCGGTATCAGTCGGTGGACTTTTAGCAGTCACAGTATCAGCATCTACCTCAGTGGGCTCATCGGCTTCTAGCCACACGGTGTTTGGATGGAAAGTCTTCTGGTGTCGCATCATATAGTAATGTCTAGAGAACGTGCGCCCACACTCAGATCAAGTATAAGCCATGGTGACTGTTCAACGTCGAATGTGCACGTATTTGGGATACACTTGCTTTTATGGACAGTAACGCTCGCCAACGCCCAGCTTAGCGTTTCAACGCTCTGGTGAAATAGCTCAGAAGCTCATCGAAATGCATTGACGCCCATGAACGCCCGTCGCTACGCCTTAACGCTCGTCTCAACTCCTTAACGCACTATCTTAAAGCCTTAAGGCCCTAACTGAACGCCTTAACGCCCTTTTATAACGCTTTAACGCATTGTCGATCATCCATGGACTGACATCACCATGCTGGGGGTTGGAAAATATAATGTTTCCTCTACAGCTGTGTCTCCATACAGGTTTGAAATGTCTCATGCAGGATCAGCAGATTCTGGGCACGGATAGTTGTGTTGGTATCCTCTATGGGTACTACCTGTTTCTTATTCAGATAGACAGAAGACATATCCGGGTCACCCCTTGGATGTAATCTATGAGCGTGATAAGATGATAACGCATGCGTTGGTGCTGAGCAGTCTCGGTGGTTCTACCTTGAGCTGTATCAACAATAGCATCAACTTGAGCGTCGGCTTAAATTAACGCTTCGGCTAGAATATCCTCGTTGTTGGGTTCAAAGTTTACATCTGACAACGTGAACTCTATTTTGCTCATGATGAAATACGGAAGATGGTGCCGTGTGGGCTATTCATAGTGAGGCGCTTTTGGTCTTAGTGATGCGTTCAAACAAAAATTTCTTTTGAGCCATCTCTCTGACATACGCCGCTTTCCAGCTCATGCCTGAGTTATTCAACATTAACGCTGCTCTTTCGATTTCCATATGGACTGGGTCCTCTATCGAATACCCTTTGTGGTGAAACTTGTTTTCTGTGGCCTCCAACGTCTCACTTATCTCGCCATGGTTTCTTTGAATACATCCTTCGATAGCCTCGAGTTCACATTATGGTCATTCCTTTGTACGGGTTTGGGTTGGTCCTTCACTGGCGTAAAAACTCTGGCGTTGAATGTATGTGGATATTGAAAAACTCAAAATGTCTTACGGAAGAACTTGATGCTAAAGGTCACATACCGTACAGACATGTATCCACATGGGATTCCCGACTCTCTATACTACAATCCCTCAACAGGACCTTATTCACCGTCTAAGTTCATTAATAATATCTGTGATCAAAAAAACTGATCGTAGATATATTAATGTCGGAAGCCATAAAGCATTCTTTAGATCTACTGCATACAAGAGATATCCTTCATGGGATGTTTCTTTGTTTATAGAGTTTCTCATTAAAAATATCTATGTGAAATTTGGCAACACAATATATCAACAGCATATAGGTATTCCAATGGATACTAATTGTGCATCGCTGTTGGCTGACCTATATCTGTTCTCTTATGAATATGACTATATCCAGGTGGCGCTTTCAAATTACAAGCGTCTAGTCCGTCATTCATAATCCAGCCGTCGTCCATTAGAGAATATCCGCGTCCATAATCCAAAGACCTATTCCATTTCCACATAACAGTATTAGCACCAAATTCAAAAAGACAAAAGTATACATAACATAGGCTTGTTTCCTGCAAGAGAGAAGCGATCAACAGTTTTCAATGATGCCGGCAAGACATCATGATGTTCCAAAATATCAAATCCGTATCGCTGATCAGTATTCTTAATCCATAATATTCGTTATAGAGTCGTCATCTAAAAATGATGTACCTCAGTCACGCTTTGATTGTGACTGTTCATATGAGTACCATATCAGTACCGATCCATTCAAAGCCCGTTTCTTCTCATTCACCAAACGC
The DNA here is from genome assembly GCA_036873755.1 of Hanleya hanleyi. Classification (NCBI taxonomy): domain Eukaryota; kingdom Metazoa; phylum Mollusca; class Polyplacophora; order Lepidopleurida; family Hanleyidae; genus Hanleya; species Hanleya hanleyi. The sequence continues at coordinate 63,609 of JAVTVY010024102.1, forward strand.
TATATGGACGATCTTCTCGCTGTGGATAATCGCTATATAAATGACGCAGTGAAGGATATATATCCACCTTCACTGGATTTGAAAGAAACTACAGATAGCCCTACAGGCACATCATATTTAGATCTATATCTCTATAAACATGAAGCAGGCATTCTCTCTTGTCGACTTTAGGACAAAAGAGACGATTACAATGTCGATATCGTAAACTATCCCTTTCTGGACAGCAATATTCCAGTGGAACCTGCATATGGCGTATACATACCTCGCCTAGTAGCATTTGCTAGATCCTTTGTTAAATGTGACGATTTTAATCAACGTGACAAAACATTGTTGCAGAAACTTATAAAACAGGGCTATACCACCAAGCGTTTCCACTCAAAGTTTCTCAAATTTGGCGATACATATCGCATGCTGATAGCAAAATATGAGCGTAGCGTGCAAGATCTATGGCGTTACTTTTCGTAACTTGCATCTAATTCCGCTTAATCCGGGGCTAGGGTCCGTATGAACCCATGTACTTCAAAATCCTCATGGTGCCCATATGAAAGTCACAATCAAAGCGTGACTGAGATACATCAATCTCTAGATGACTTTACAAGGATTATTATGGATTAAGAATACTGATCAGCGATACGGATTTGATAATTTTGGAACATCATGATGTCTTGCCAGCATCATTGAAAACTGTTGACCGCTTCTCTCTTGCAGGAAACTAGCTTTGTTTATGTATGCTATGATTGTCTTTTTGAATTTGGCGCTAATACTGTTATATGAAATATGGAATAGGTCTTTGGATTATTTACGCGGATATTCTTTAATTTTTTTTTTTTTTTTATAATTGATATTTTATTTGGCTTTTCATATAATGGACATGACATATACAGCATGTATACAGCATACAGACAACACACATACGCAGCTTAGGTTTGTTCTGCAAAAACATTGAAAACATCACAAAATTGAGGAACGCATTTTTACAATAGCATCAATTAATAGTACAATATACTAGTTTTTTTCCAGATTTGTCATCAATTCCTAGATTTAACATTGATTAAAGCAGCCATATTGATATATATCTGTATGCATATTCTTGCAAAATACCTAGGATTTCAATAATAAATGTAGTGTCGACCAATATTGATCAAAAACATGCCTTTCACAATTTTTATATCTGATATATCTGTCTAATTCATATGCTGATTTAAGATCTTTTTGAATACTTTCGAAAGTTGGCAATTTCTTAGCTGCTTTCATCCTGTAAATTGAAAATTTTATCACTGACATAGCATAGTTAAGTGGTTTATTTCGCGTTTCTAAAAGTCCAAAAATTACTTTCTTCGGCGTGAATGAAACGGGAATACCCACAGAGGCGAACCACTGCTCTATGTGTTGCCAAATAGGTTTTATATGTTCACATTCCCATAATAAATGGAGGGTTGTCTCGGGGTTTTTATTACAAAAAGTACAGCTACTACTAACAGTAGGATCAATCTTTTGGGCAAAGATATTGGTTGTCAGAATTCTATTCAGTATTCTATATTGAAACCATTTGAGCTTTACGTCTCGGTACTTAGATACATGGATATTAAAAGTTCGCCATTCCCTTTCAGTAAAAGATTCTCCAAGAATTTTTTCCCATTTTAAATGAGCAGTCGATTTAGTAAACTTTGTGTCTAGTAAGGTTCTATAGTAAGTTTTACAACCTTTTCGGACGCTCAATAAAGACGAAACATGGGGTGGAATCAGCGGAGTTATTGTTTGTTTCTGTAAAGATAAAATTCCTTTTTTATTTGCCGCCTTTTTTATTGCCTGGCATACAGATATATACTCCAAAAAGTTTGATCTGCATAGAAAGGTTTCCTGAATGTATCAAATTTTAGGAATGTTCCGTCGGCTTCCAAAAGATCATTAACGAAACGGACACCTTTTCTATCCTAATCGGATACATAGAACGCTTTGTTATCTATGGTAACATTCTCATTATACCATATTATCTCATTGGAAAATATATGGCTCGCTTTGTAATCTAGTTTTGCTTGAAAATCGGCCCATGCTACGGATATTCTTTAATGGACGACGGCTGAATTATGAATGACGGACCAGACGCTTGTATGACATGGACGACATGAAGGCCACAGATTCTGACGTTGTGGTGACCCCTCACCAGGTAACAGGTGGGTCATCAATCGACGCTCTTCGAGGGTATGAGTTTTTAAGTCTACGAACTCGGCTTGAAACGCCGGCATGAAATGGTCGATGTTCTGAGGATAAATTCGACTATCAAACACACGAATTTGTGCTCTGTCGATGGGATTAGAGAACAACACAGGGTATTGGCAGTTCAAGGCAGTACCTCTGGGCGCCTTCCCTTGAGGAAAACAATTCTGGGCCAAATAGATGACGGATAAATTCCGATGATGTGATCCTTTGGTAAACAAGTCAGCAACGTGTCAATTTTCCTTGGCCTCATTGAAGCTACAGGAACCCGTGCCCACCCAACCACCCGCGAAATACGCTTGATCGATATTGTGAGGAATCCCTGGGGCGAAGCTCATATTCTGTGACCTTGTAGTTTTTCGTAGGCGGGCTGCCACTGGCTGTTGCACCGAACTATACGGGTATAGCTGAGGGGCCATCCTCTAAGAATTTCATCACCCAGGACGTTTTGCCACATCCGTAGGATCACTGGCCGTCATGGTATAGAGATCCTCTACTACACTTGGCGGTTACATAGCGGAACTCGGCGATGTTTCTTGGTTGTGTTTGCATTGAATATGTCAGAGCATATTGTCGCGACGAGAGAAGGTTCTCTAGCAGAACGTACATCTACTCGCCATGGTACCCGGTCAATGCAGACGCTGAGGTAACTCTACCATGGTGGACCAACCGACATCACCAATATGCCTGAGTTCATGAGTTCTGGACACACTCCTCGGTCCACGAGTCGCCCCCTATGGATTAGTGTATAGGGGTAGCAATGTCTTAATGGCGCACGTGGGGTACTTTGACGGTGTTCCGCTTTTCATTTCCGGGACAAATTCTACTCCTGTAGCTGGCCCCATACACACTTCCTTGGATTATTCTCATTGGTTTAGATGTGAAGTCTGTGTTCCGCATTTTATTTTTCCGGGACAAATCCTAATTTTACATACACACGCAAACCCACTCGCGGAAGCCACGATCTGCTGGGGGACCACTATTACCGTACCTAGACTCATTTAATAGGGGTTTCCATAGTTTAGGGTGAAGTCCGTGTTTCCGGATATTATATTCCCAAACTAAATCCTAGTTTTACATGCACCCAGCCAGGATTTGATCGACCTCGAGGTTCACTTCACATGACCCCATAGGTCTATTATAGGCCCATCTAGTCCAATTTGAATGGTATTGTACATCCACCCTTTCAACCCAACAGGTGACCCCCGGAAGTGCTCCCGCACCGGACGTGACCTTTAACCCGGAGGTCATGCGACCGGAAGTGACGCCATCTGTGACGTCATCGGGTTAGGAGCAGATCACTCTGAGCGCGCAAAAATACTAATGAATAAGGGGTTTATATACTAATGACGTTCAATAAATATTGTGGCGAATTTGTAAATAGAGAAATATTCTAATAGTTATATAGGTTTAACACTGGAGCGGATGGTCGTTCGGTAAGTGATACCCCCTGTCGTGAGCCTCGCTCCTTGTATTATTGCACTGGCAAGGTCACATCTGGGCAAATTGTGGTGAACTTTTACGTAAGTTTTTTAATTTATCTTTGTCGATTGAAATTTTAAAATATATTGGCTTAAATCTTTGACTATTCAACTAATTGAATACGTAATGACAGAATATTGGACCTTATAGATTATTTGTAAATAATAACGGAAGAGACCAGGGGTTGGTTGACCTTACGTGAGCGCCATTATGATCTATGCACATGTTGTTGCTAAAAACATTTTACAGAAACGATGGATATCGGACAAATAACTTGTTATTAACTGTTTAGATGTTTGACATTATATTCCTTAAAATTATCAGAACCTAACTACAGTCGGTGAAACTTATAGGAGAACTGTATGTCTGATAATTTGATGACATTCGATAGTAAATTTATAGTTCCCGCACTTCTCTACCGACACGCCATATTTTTAGCTTCGTCTCATTACATGTCAAGCTATTTTACGCGTTTGGAAGAATTGTATTGCTTCCCAAAGAATTTAGGGTTGATAGTTATCAAATATAGTATGTTTGTTATTTCACACAATAGCTATATTTTAGTTTTTGCGAAATTATCTTGTTGAAAACACTGATTCATAGTTTTCAAGATCGCTATGTTGTCACCATTTTCTCCATACAATCAGCATCAGTTACAAAGATTGACAGGCTCTGAGCCAATGGGATTGTAGGAATTTCGGTCATGTAATGAATATTCATGAGTATTGGTTATATAAATGATCAAAATTCGTAAATATGGCAGACGATCTCGGGGTCCGGGACAGACAAGACGTCGTTACGCTGTCCGAATGCAGAGCGAACCAGACGAAATAAATGTTAGTATCTTAAAAACAAGATACACAGTCTTAGATAAAGTTTGCTAGAATTTTGAAAGTATCCATACAATACAATAGATCATATATAGTATGATACTATCATAGCGACAGGCACTCATTGATAGCCAGTGTGATTTGTAGTATCCATGTTCCAGGGCCGCCTTACAAATGATACAGTTGTATCATTGATTTCAGCCAGAAAAGTATCCACATTCCAGGGCCAAATATAATACCGCAGGAAAGTTTGGGTAAAAGCTGACGAGAAACACACGGAATGGCACATATTCTGATTATGTATATATGTTATATTACAGAATAAATTGTTGACTTTTTATTGTTGAATTTAAACAAAAGACTGGACGTTTATTGTTGAGAAGGAATTGTATTGTGATTGTGGAGCGATATCATTAGAAGATATCCATCAACTATCTCATAGCTACAGGAGACGAATTCAACCAGAGAAGGTTACTGTGATATCATTGGAGTAAAAAAAAATGATACAAGTGTATCAATGATACAGAGATGATACAGAGATATCATTGATACTTTCATATCCTTGAAACTGGAATGATACAAGTGTATCAATGATACAGAGATGATACGGATATATCATTGATACTTTCCTATCCATGAAACTGGAATGATACAAGTGTACCATTCATACCGAGATGATACAGATATATCATTGATACTTTCCTATCCACTGAACCGGAATGATACATATGTATCATTGAATGATACATTCCTATCCACAGAGCTAGTATGATACATATGTATCATTAACCGATAAGATTGTAACATTCATACTAAAGGGTAATATATCAGCCTGATACAGTTATACGATTGACTGATACGGAAATATCACTGACATATTCATGACACTAAATGATATAGGAGTATCATTTAAAGAACCTTCAGAATATCAGGTACTGTGGGGACTGGATCAGATATAGAATATGACTCTTGGACAATACTGACGTATCATTAGCACAATATCCCAGAGGATACTGAGATTGATACCCATATTCACAGAACTGATACAGCCGTATCATTTTAACCAAAATATCAGATAATATCACAAGATACTTTGTCGCTTATAAGCACCTTATGATCGCCTAACGTTGAAAAGATATCACGAGGATATTTCTTTGAAAACTCAAATGATACAAGACATATCATCAAACAGAGAACAGGAACAAATACATTTGTTTTTCATAAAAGTACTTTATTACACAATACCATAAATATCCATACAAAGTGGACCAGTAGAACTTGATATTTTTGATATCGGATGCTCGATACCAGTCATATGGCTTTAAAGAGTGATTGATGGTGATAAATCCGGAACACGAATCCCGACAGTAGCGGCGCCTCCCTTCATAACTGAGCAGTAATATCATTGGTTAACACGTGATTTCCGCTACAATATCACAATCTGCTTTGTTCAGTAAGTATTATTCGTTCCGAAATAAATAAGGTCCGATACTTTGTCTAAGATTTAACAAGAAAATAACTTGTTGTTGCTCACTTACTTTGAGTCTCGGTGCAACTATTCGCATGGCCAACTTTAAACAGTATGTGGCGTGAATTTGGCCACTCCTCATTTTAGAGTACATTTATGGTGATCTTTAAAATTAAATCACAATGGTCCAGTTATGCTCTGAATAACAGAAAAACATAACACATCCAGATATCTTTTTATTAAGAAAACCACTTTTAACATGTGCACTGACTTATTTTCAATAATTGCAATCGTAGTAGTAGAAAAAGCATAGTTAAGTGTCCATAGACCTTTTAAATTTACATATGAGCTTTATGACGTCTCTCCGGGCTCTGGTGCACACAATACCGGATAATGAACGGAAGCGACCTTTGACTCTGCGCATGCACACAATACCGGATAATATGGTCGTCCTCTCCCAGGGTGCCTAGCGCTACGCTCCATTCACCCCTGTAGGGGTCTCGCCATTTTTCGCAGGATTCTTGTAGAAACCAAGAACTGTTTTGTCTGTTTTACTGATCGCAAAACATACATTTATATTTGTATACTCAACAGATATTCAATGTATTGAAATAGTGTAGTAAACCATTAAACTGTGGGAATTCTGGAAGTCAGGGAGAGAAATTCATGAAGTTGAGTTGATTGTTGTTGATGAGAACTTTGTTTGATTTAGTGATCATTCGTTGAATAAATGCTTCTGTTGGATCGTGAATTACGGACTTCGGTTGCTGTTTGAGTGAGTGCTATCCTATTTCATGGTGAAGAACTCGGGCAATGATAGATATACCTATTGCAGGAGCTGCTGCTGCACCAAGCCCGAGTTAGCACCTGATCAGTTAACCAATCTGACAAAGCACACTCGATACATGTTTTGCTTTGATTTCGCATCCTGACTTCGCGCTTCACATCCTGGCTTCGCCACTTCGCATCCTGCCTTCGCGACTTCGCATCTTGACTTTGCGCTTCGCATCCTGACTTCACCTCCTGAGTTCGCGCTTCGCATCCGGGCTTCGCACTTCGCATCCTGACTTCGCGCTTCGCATCCTTCTTTCATCCTCCACATCCTGACTTCGCGCTTCGCATCTTGCCTTCGCATCCCGACTTCGCATCCTGCCTTCCTGTGTCGGTCCAGATTCATTAAGGCAATACAGCGATGTCCCTTCTCGGCCGTCATATGATACACCAAAAATAGCAGCCAGAAACACTTACTTACATTCCAAATACAGCCGAAATCCCAGTCAAGAAATGTAAACATCTCCACCATAGCAGTACAAGGGCTTTTTCAAAAATTATACCCGGATGTGAATTTTAGGTCTGTTTCTGACGCATTAGTTTCGTCAGTGAAGCGTCTTGGATCGCACGGCATGACTCTGATAATAAAATCATAGTCATATTATTTGACAAGCTTGACCCCAAAAAGCGGCCACCGAGAGTAGTTAAGATTCTGAGTCATAGTAATCCGTGTGTGGAATGAGTCATGAATGAAGTTCAAATCTTACCTCAAATTTCACCTCAAATCTTCACAATTGCAACCGTTTAACCTTCCCGAATGATTATTTACCTCTCCCAATATTGAATAGTTGGGAAACGGTTGCAATTGTGAGGATTTGAGGTAAACTTCATTCATGACTCATTCCACACACCGGTTACTATGGCTCGGATACTTCCGCGGCCAACTTCACCAATATCTGGGAGATTCATGTTGATAAAGAATGGCACACAGATTTTTTTTTATTTTGACAGTTTTCACGTATTCGCAATGTATACAGTGATAATCACAGTGTCAACACGCATATAATTTCAAACTCACCCTGAGGTAGTTCACCTTCGTGAAGTTGTCCCTGATGGTCAATTTAACCCCGATCTACGGTATCTATTTTGAATTTGGCAACACAATATATCAACAGTATATAGACCTTCCAATGGGTATAATTGTGCACCCTTTTGGCTGACCTATCTGTTCTCTTATGAATACGACTACATGCAGATGCTTTCAAAAACCGATCATTTCAAAGCCCGGGCATTCACCAAACGCTATATAGACGATCTTCTACATATATGACGCAGTAAAGGATACATATCCACCTATACTGGAATTGAACGAAACTACAGATAGCCCTAACGTCAAATCATATTTAGACCTATACCGCCAAAGAAAAATGATCTTGCACGTTACGCTAGTATTTGATATCAGCATGCGATCTGTATCGCCAAATTTGAGAAACTTTGGTGGTCTACCTTAGCCTATAGCATTGCGCCCTGCTTCGTTAATATCTTGATTCAACAGAGAGTCTTACAGTCTATGGTATACCTCTGTTTTATAAGTTGAGCAATATGTCTTAATTAATTGTGATGTTGATTACAATCGTTACAGTTCACACAGGATCTAGCAAATATGCTACTGGGCGATATATGCACGCCATATGCAGGTCCCACTAGAATATTACTGTCCAGAAAGTCAAAGTTAGCCATGTCGAAATTGTAATGATCTCTCTTGTCGTAACTGGCAAGATCTTTGGAGCGAAATCTACTTGATCCAATCTTAACAAGCAGCCAAAGGATGCTAGGTCCCCCGCCGAAATGGCAGCAATATTTTTTAGCATTGTTGGTCTCGGGGGATATACATGAGAGAGGCAACTGCTGCTTCATAGGCGTTGGATGTGGAAGGGTCTTTCTGCCTTCCCAAGTTTTAAGATCAACTCAGAACGATTGACTGAAAGTTGATTGCTTCTGTGATATAGTTTCCATGCAGTGAAGCACCGAGAAGCATCCCCAAGTGACATCTCAAGGCATTATCTGCAAACCAAATTTGACGAGAAGCTGAAGGCATCAACCTGTTGCCCGGAAACCAAATTTTAAATTTGCCACCAGTTGTCGCCACCTGTAGGTGCAAGTGAGCGAAATGCAATCCCAAGCATCATCTCATGGCATGGTAGCCTACATGTATTAGCCTATAGTATCTTCTACAGGGGGCCAATGATCGGCTGATGCAGCAACAACAGCATTTTCCCAGTTAGACGGCAGATTTTGAAATCAAAAACGAGGCCGCGCTATGTCATCAGTCAACTGAGACAGTCGCGTGGTTGTGTATGAAGATTGGGGTGGGTCTTATCTAATAGTGATCCAATGAAAATGCTCGTATTAGTTTAAAATGGCGGGGTCGACAGCTGGAACAATACGTTGACACTGTCTGTTAATACAGGGGCGTTGGAAGCAAATTCAAAGTGGTACGGCCACTATCATTGCACTTTAGGTGAGGATCCAGGGGCCGCCCAGGCCCCAGATGCTCCTGGGGTCTAGATCGCCGAAGAAGCGTTCTGAGCGATTTCTGGCGTCAATCAAAATCACTCTGCATTGAAGTGTATTTTTAGTTCTTTCCTAACCCTTTTACCATGAAAACGCAATCGATGGTTTTCTGCGATGCTGAATTACAATAAATTGTGTATAGTATAGTACTTTATCCTAGGCACATCGTGTAGAAGTAACCGAGATGATGCATCGATAATGTATACCAAATTTTACATTGAGCATTTGAACAGTGTCAGAGATAGAGAGCATTAATGATTTTACATAAATTAAAGATGGTTGCCCATCCTTCCCGTCACTCAGAGGAACTAATGTGGTTATTCATTAATGCAAGTCACTTCATACATCGATGCTGTAAATCAAGTTTCGTATAGAACATTTGAATGGTATCAGAGATAAACATCATTAAAGATTTTGAATAAATTAAAGATGGCCGCCAAGATTTCCGCCCAATCAGAGAAACCAGATCTGTCATTCATCGTAAGTCTCTTGATGCATCAATGATGTATACCAAATTTTACACTGAGCACTCCAACGGAATCAGATATAGAGATCATTAATGATTTTGCCTAAATTAAAGATGGCCACCAAGGTTTTCAGTCAATCAGGTCCCGATTCAAAGTATCTGGATGTATCGATGATATATACCAACCTTCATATAAAACAATTGAATGGTAACCGAGATATGTAGGATATCATTATCGATTTCGCATGAATTAAAGATGGCCTCCAGGGTTCCCAGCTAATCAGAAAAGCCTGTTTGGTAATTCGTTGAAAGTTGCTTGATGTATCGATGATGTATATCAAATTTCGTATTGAACAGTTGAATGGTTTCCGAGATATGGATCATTATCCATTTTGCATGAAATTAAAGATGGCTGCTAAGGTTCCCACCCAATCAGGTCCCAATTCTATAGGCTTCTGGTCCTTGACTAGGTAAATAAGCATACCAAATTTGGAATTCATCAGCGGAACAGTTTTTCGGCTATCTCGCTCACGAACGGACGTACGGACAGACGGACGTACAAGATGATGACAATAACCCATGGCCAAAATTGGCCGAGGGGTAAATACATGGGTCTGTGCCTGATAAATTTTAAGCCTTTTGGGGTTGCAACTCATTCATAGAAAGCTCCCTGCACATGAACAACTGCACTGACAACTGCATGCCATCATCTGTCAGTCTGAAGACCGGCAAGGTTGAATTCAGTTCAATTCAGGAAATTGATCATATGCACAGTGTGCACGCAAACATTAGGAACACAGTTGTAATTAATATAGTAATATACATGTGTGGACACAAATGATTCGTGCAGAAGCTTCAGGGTAAATCATATGATGTGCAATACAATTATTTGTTAGCAAAATTGAAGGAAATGTTGTCCTTCGTTTAAGATGACACGAAATTCAAAAATCAGGGATTCAGTACTGCGGGGATTTCCCCGCCAGTTATTTCACATTATACTTCTGAAATAAAATATGGTTCATGCAAAAGCTTTAGGGTAAATCATATGATGTGGAATAGAATGATTTCATATAGCAAAATTGAAGGCCCATTTTGACTGGAACGGACAAGAAGAAGAGAAACTCAGTGGTGCCACCTTCAGGCAGATGTTGCTGAAATGCAATACGGACTGGCGTCCTGTTGCAAGGAATGCGTATTCCGAATTTCGGAATAATCCAACACAGCATTAGGAAGTTATCGCTTCGAACAGATGTACACGGAAAAAAAATCTATTTTGACCCAGTGGCGCCACCTTCAGGCCGATGTTGCTGAAATGCAATACGGACTGGCCTCTTGTCGCAAGGAATGCGAATGCTGAATTTCGGAAGAATCCAGCAAAGCGTTAGGAAGTTATCGCTTCGAAGAGACATGCACGGACGTACACGAACATCCACGGACTCAAAGAAGCAAGAACCAGTGGCGCTACCTTCAGGCAGATGTTGCTGAAATGTAATACGGACTGGCGTCTTGTCACAAGGAATGCGTATTCTAATTTTGAAAGAATCCAACAAAACTTTAGGAAGTTATCACTTCGAACAGACATGCACGGACGTACACGGACATCCACGGATGCAAAGAAGTAAGAACTAGTGGCGCCACCTTCATGCAGATGTTGCTGAAATGCAATACGGACTGGCCTCTTGTCGCAAGGAATGCGATTGCTGAATTTCGGAAGAATCCAACAAAGCGTTAGGAAGTTATCGCTTCGAACAGACATGCACGGACGTCCACGAACATCCACGGACACAAAGAAGTAAGAACCAGTGGCGCCACCTTCAGGCAGATGTTGCTGAGATGTAATACAGACTGGCATCTTGTCGCAAGGTATGCATATTCCGAATTTCGGAAGAATCCAACAAAGCGTTAGGAAGTTATCACTTCGAACAGACGTACACGGACATTCACGGATACGAAGAAGCAAGAACTAGTGGCGCCACCTTCAAGCAGATGTTGCTGAAATGCAATACGGACTGGTGTCTTGTCGCAAGGAATGCGTATGCCGAATTTCGGAAGAATCCAATTAAGCGTTAGAAAGTTATCGCTTCGAACAGACATGCACGGACGTACACGGACATCCACATACGCAAAGAAGCAAGAACTAGTGGCGCCACCTTCAGGCAGATGTTGCTGAAATGCAATACAGACTGGCGTCTTGCCGCAAGGAATGCATATTCCGAATTTCGAAAGAATCCAACAAAGCGTTAGGAAGTTATCGCTTCGAACAGACATGGACGGACATCCACGGACATCCACGGACACAGAGAAGCAAGAACCATTTTAAAGTCCCCGGCCGCGTTGCGGCGGGGGACAATAAGTTAATATCCTATCAATGCTCCCCAATCGTACATGTCGCTATATAGGATCTTACGTATTTCAATTGAATTTGGTGTTCTGGGCGCCAATGGCATGAATATTTAATAGCATTATGATGTCACGGTTGCATCTGGACTAATTCACTTGCAGCCGGGGAGGGGAGTTAGAGTCACCGTCTCCGTTTAACCCAATGTTCACGCCAGAGACCAGTTCATGTGTCTACCCCGTATGACGGTGCCACAATGTTGGGACCGCGGCAACATGAAAAAACACCCCAGCAGCGCGGCGTCCAATTCGCTGAGCCAACCAATATTCTCTTCCATTAATGTTCCCTTCAAAGCACTATGAAGCGTTCTCAGAATTGGTTAACGCACGAGTTACTGCAAGCCTGTTAGATCCTACAAGCGAAATATCCAAATGGGGGAGCAGATAGGATTTAATTTTAATTAGATTGTACTTGATCGAGACCCTCCCCATCTTCGCTTACCCAAGTCTAACATTATACGTGTTGCCTTGGCTGAACGTAACACATTATCTGATCAGAATACAGGTCAGAATACAGGTCTGGTGATGTCATAGCGCTAAAAATATTTCGTGGTCCATATTAGGAGAAGTGCAATGTATGACCGCTTTAAAATTCAAATTTGATTGGCTATTCGACGGAAATTAACATCAATGCACCCACCACTTGCCATATTTGGAGATCACACGGGCAGACATCAAAGAAAATCCTAGCTGCTCGGTGTTGGCAAGCTCTTATCTTGATTGGCTATATGACATCACGTGCGTTTCCCGGTCTGAACAGTTTACTCTATTCGTTAAGTCAAGGTAAATGACGGAACGTTAGTGTAGTATATAACTTGAAAATGTGAAGCTGGACCCTCCCCAGCGCATGCTCCATTTCACAGGCTCATGTGATACGCTCTTCAATATGAGGTACAAAGTGATGCGAAGTGGACTGGGCATGTTTGACGAGAAACGACTTTCTGATTTGTGTTTTTCACTTGTCTGTGTCGTTTAACAGTTCAGATGAGCAAAGTAATTTTAACGACAAAGCCACAGGTGATCTCTTCGACTGATTGTATTCTCAACTGAGTCGTGTTAATGTAGAGCGTATGAACTATTAGTAGGAACGAAAAATGGGCCCTTCTTAATAATTTCCCGCCTTCGGATGCCCTCTAGGCCACCAAAACCTTAATAATAATACTTTATTTAACGAGGAAGGACATTTGGCGAACCAATCTTACATGAGTTCCTCAAACAACAACAGGAAAGCACCAGAAAGTGCAAAGCACAAATATATCTACAATAATAACAGAATTAATAAAGAAGCACAGACAGCTGAAGCTACAGAATAAGGAGCAGACAACTCCCAAGTCCCTAAATATTTGCTACGGTACAGGCCAATTATAATTACGTAGCCGTTTTGAGGTACGAACACATATTCTTTTTAAAGGATTTAACGTCGCAGGAGGCCTTCACTGCTGGCGGTAAGGAGTTCCATAATATAGGACCTGAATATATTAACGAACGTTTGAATTTTTCTGTAGATGGCCTTGGTATAAACAGATTATTGTTTCCTGTGGAACGAAGAGACCTAGAATAAATATCCTCAGTGGATTTGAAATTGGTATATAAGTAGGCAGGGACAAGTTTGTTAACCACTTTATACATCAAGATTGCCTTTTGTAGTTTTAGCCGATCATGGATATTTAGCCAACCCAACTGAATGAAGAGATCTGCACTTGGAGTGTCAAAGGAGACATCAAGAATGATACGTGCTGCACGTTTTTGTAGGAGTAAGACACGATTTAGGTTTTCTTTCGTAGCATTTCCCCACACAGTTAAGCAGTAATCCATGAGTGGCTGGATATAAGCATTGAAAAACAATACTCTTGTTTCCCTGGGCAAGTGCTTCTTAATTCTATTGAGCAGAGATAATTTTGAAGCTATGCGAGAACACACAGAATCAATCTGCTTACCCCATGATAAATTTTCGTCAATAAACACTCATAAAAGTTTATGATTTTCAACCTTAGAAACCTGAAAACCATCAACATCGAGGTGAAGGTCTGTATTTACAGCATCGAGAGAAAGAAGTCGCTGTTTAGTCCCTAGTGTCATGTATTTAGTTTTGGATGTGTTTATGATCATTTTATTTTGTTTACACCAAAGCTGGATTAGGCCTAAGTCTTCAGCTAGGACCTTCTCAATTAAGAGTAGGCTTCATGCAGAAGTGTGGATAGTAGTATCATCAGCAAAGAGTTGCAAGTTAGAGGCCTTAACATGTAATGGAAGATCATTGATGAAAATAAGGAATAAGACTGGACCTAGGATGGATCCTTGTGGAACACCAAATTGTATATCACGTAGTCTGGAAGAAGTCTTCCCAAGAGAAACTTTCTGTTGACGGTGGCCCAAATAGGAACCGAACCAAGACAATGCAGAAGAACCTTAGCTATAGAACCTTTGCTGTGTAGGTGGGCGTGGCTGTTCTTCCCTACAGCCATTCCAAGCGATTGACAATGACATTGGTTAGCGTTATACCCCTGTTGTAGAGGTAGCTTTACGCTCGTGAATGTTAATCCCTGGCGTGTCGAAACAAATCGTATATGCCAGGAGATTGCATGATTTCCGGCTATAGTTCCGATCATTACCGACCCGAACCGGTTTGGTCCCGAAGAGAGAGTTTCGGAATACTTCGGGGCACGGGCGATTCGAGAGTCTGCACGCTCTCTTGTTCAGATTGGGTTAGGCCTGACTTTGAACGAACGAGACATACATAGAATTCGGGCTGGAATGGAGGGTGTATTTTAATGGGGGATCTTTTAGCTCTATATCGCAGTAGGTGTTGCTAGCCTAGGCACACATCTCTACTACATCTGTTGTCAGAAGTAAAACTAATTTATTTTTCACGGTTGAGAGCCTATTTTGGCCTGGAAGTCTGAAAAATTTCCGGTAAACAAACGCGGGGTGGAAGTCGGCCATTTGTCCTCTCTCTTGGCATTCCCCACCGTCCCTGTTTTCTTGGCCGGCTTTGCACAGGTTGGGTGTATGTAGAATTGTTTTACCGGGACTCGGTCATCCTGATATTGGGCTATTCTGGTCGCGATAATTCTGTATAAATCCTTTCACGGCTGGCAGGCTGGGTATTGTGTTAGACAGGTTTTTTTGTCTCGGCTGATAGGCTAGCTACGCGATGGTGAAGTTTGACTGTGTATGATCACATCGGTCTGTGTGATATACATGTAGGGGTCGGTTAGCCGTTTTCCCCGTCTTTCGTTATGAAATTAGTCGTGTGTTTAGTTCAGTCCATGCTATCAAATATTTTTCTGGTATTTTGCCGGCTGAGCTCGCCAACATTTCGTATGCATTCAATAAACTTGGTGTCGCTGTATATACAGTACTACCCGTATTATTAACCTGTGATAGGCGCGCTGTGTTATTATAGTACGGCCAATGCGGTATAATTTAGCACTGTCAACAGCATATATAGATCTGTGTAATGTGGCAATTAATCGTTTCGCCTTTTTGAGGGACTCGATGTGTTCATTTCGGTCCGTACTATTAAATATATTCCTGGTATTAGCCAGTTGAACTAGTCAACATTTCTTGGGAATAGTGTATTTACTCATTCATTTATTGCATTTGGTGTCGTCGTGTATACAGCATTATTGTCCTGTGATAAACGCGAAGTGTTATTAGTAGTGGCATTTTGGCCGTTCGGGGTCAATAGATTGGTAAAAACCGGATAAATTGACTCAGTGGTATTGAATGCGATTTGAGCCTGGCAGGGTTATACAATTTTCAAATATTTTTACTGGGTTATCATATAGAGCTTGTATATCGGGGAGATTCAAATTTTTATGGAAGTTTTTGTCCATTGTCACTGCAGGTGTTACTGTGTGATGTTGTCTATGTGCTCCTGTACGATTGAATTGTATTGTTTCTGAGATTGACTTTTGTGTGAGATTTCTGCTATGCGTTAGTACTTATGGGTCTTGATTGAGATTGAAGATTCTGCCGACCTTTATGAGAAATTTGTAGTTGGAATACAATTGTGCGTTAACAGTAAATGCTCAGATTGTTCGTGGGTCAATGTGACTTTGTTTTCTGCTAACGTTTTTCCCGTCCTGATAAAAGGGAACCCCGTTTTTTCTTTGTGTTTCAAGATATATAAATTTTTTTTTTTGCATAGTTCCATTTATGTCGTGGTGTTCGTGATATTCGAATTTGTCGTCTGTCAATTGGTCGGCTAAAAAAAATCGCTCATCGTGTCCATTTTCTGAATTAATACAGATATATATATATTGCCTACATTTTGGTTGTCCAGTACATGGTTTTGATTGCTCAGTCGATAGTTTGGGGCATTGTCAGTCATGCGAGCCACATTCATGGCGACACCATGGTGTTGTCACTGCGATATATTATAGTATTGATGGCGATGCCATGGTGTTGTCACTGCGATAATAGTAATCAGACTTCCTTCAATCCTTTTGAATTGAGTTAATGATTTGTATATCCTGTCTGTTTTCTCCCTTCTCTTGAATCAGTTCAGAAGATTATGCTATTGTTGAAAATTTAATTGAATGGGAACGTGCCTATGTTCATCTTTGAGGGGTCTGAATGATAGACTGAAGGTTGTTCATGATGTTGAGCGAGTGAGTTAAAATTTTGATGCAGTTTACCATCTCGAGATAGACTATTTCCTGTTTGTATTTGAACTCGGAGTTATTAACGCCTCGATATGGTCGAGTCTAAAATATAGTTTGTATTCTGTGTTGTATTCCTCCAGGCACGCTCAACAGTGTAAATTTAAGGTTTATTTATGTTGAATACAGGTGGCCTGACTTTGTTTTCCGGGCACAATTGATACTTTGATAATTGATTTTTTTCCCCAGACCCACCCTGGATTTCTTTAGTGCCCTATTCATGATTAGTCGTAAATTGAAATAGTGCAAGATTAATAGAGAAGTTGCAACAACGCGTTGACTGTGTGGTAACACGTGTTGCACTTGTACTAGAGATGGGTCTTGTTCTTTTTCGCTAATGGATATGGCTGATTAGGCAAACTAGAACGCGTTGACTGCGGTAACGCGTGTATATTTGGTTCATAAAAGTGATTTGTCAGTTTGAAATCGAACCTGCACATGTTTAAATATTTGTTTTCATTCACTGAATGTGAGTAGTTGACACTGCGTTTCATTTTTCGTGTCCAATTTGGTGTTCCCTAGGGGACATAACGAGGTACACAGTCTTTCTTCTGCTTTAATGAGTTTCTGGAGTGGAAACTGAGTGTGAGGAGTTGACACTGCTATTTATTTTGGTGTAAGATTTGGTGTTTTGTAGTGGACATACCAATGTGGGCTGTCTTTCAGTTGCTTTAGTGAGTTTCTAGAAGGAAACTCACTGAACATCTTTGATATATTTGAATTTATTTAACTATATTTTGATTGAGTATTCCTTATTGTTTTTGGACTTGTTTGCGTATACCGTATTACAAGCGTCTAGTCCGTCATTCATAATCCAGCCGTCGTCCATTAGAGAATATCCGCGTCCATAATCCAAAGACCTATTCCATTTTCCACATAACAGTATTAGCACCAAATTCAAAAAGACAATTATAGTATACATAAACATAGGCTTGTTTCCTGCAAGAGAGAAGCGGTCAACAGTTTTCAATGATGCCGGCAAGACATCATGATGTTCCAAAAATATCAAATCCGTATCCGTATATCATTCCACTAAAACATGGCAGATTTGGGGCCCATTGATGTGTCAGTGGATACAGAGGAAGCACTGCAAAAATTGAAAGGCGTGGGGAGTAGTCGAAGTGCACGTGTGGTAGCCTTGCAGGAAGAGGGCAAATTGTTTAATTTTAAGCATTTTATGCAGGCGACTCAGTTTAGTACCGGGCATATAGCCGATCTAGTGCTAGAGGGGCAGATTATAGGTTTAGACTTGTCGGGAAGTCCGGAATACATTAATGCTTTAGTTGACCGTCGTTTTGAAGAAATCATTGGATTATGGAAAGTTGAAATAACGGCTCAAGTAAATGCATTGGATGTAGAAATGGGCCAGTTGCATGACGATGTCAAGGCATACGAGCTTCAGTTAGGCCAGTTGGATGAGAAAATAGTGATACAATGTCAACAACTATGTCAACAAGTAGGACAAGTGGATGTTAAAGTTGACCAACTAGGTCAACAAGTAAACACTAAAGTAGGACAACTAGGTCGACAAGTGAACACTCAAATATGTCAAGTTAATGGTAAGATGGAGCAAGTGGGTTTAGATATGAGGACTTGTTACATTGCTTAGTGCTCCAAGCAGGGAAGGGTCAGAGATTTCATCACATGCGACGTCTGGACAGACAATGGGGGACGCTGATCAGGCGAATCCAACTCATGTTGTTGTAAATAATAGACCTGAACAATTGATTGAGGGTGGGGGAGAGACTGCAAATCAACTGAATGCAGTTCCTGTTCATCAAAATGAACCACATGTTCAAGTGAATGCATCAGCTGCACTTCCCGACCCCGCATGCCCACTAGATATGAATGGAACAACAGGACTGGGCGCTGGTCTGGCGTTTCCAGACGACACTAGGGATGTAGATAATGTATTCAATCAGTTACCGCCCAGTGGCCACACTTCAGCTCCGAACTTCCAATGCCCAGTAAATCGGAATGGATTGTTTTTAGACAATGCTATGGTAGGGGGGCAATATCTCCAAGGGGATATAGATAATGGGAATCTGGCCGATGTGTCCGCTACTGATACCGAGGGGGAGGTTGAGGCCTCTCCTAGTAAATGTAGCGAATGCTCGTCCAGATCGAGATCAACCGAACGACATGTATCACGAGAACGCCACCGTAGCCAAAGTCCCCGGCTTCCCAAAACTTTAATATTTTCAGGAATCAGAGGGGACTGGGTTCCATTTAGGGTTAAATTTGAGTTGGAGGCTGAAAGTAGAAAGTGGAATAAAGACCAGTGTCTTACAAAATTAACTGATTGTATTCATGGCGATGCCATGGTGTTTTACAGCTATCAATCAGAGGCAGTCAAAACCTCGCTTGATATGCTCCTCAAAGCAATGGAATGCCATTATGATAGTAGGGAACCTTCGCGTGTAGTTAGGCAGCGGTTGCAGGCGGAAGTGCAGGGTTCCGAGGATACTTTAGAGGAGTTTGCTTTTAGATGCGCTAGGTTGGCAAGGGACGGGTATCCGAATGCACCGGAAAAGATTATTGAGTCAGTAGCGGTGGAACCTTTTCTCAAGGGATGCAGGGAAATACAGGCCGTGAGATTTGCTACGGAAAAGAGCCCCACAACAATCTCGGAAGCCTTGAGTTATGAACTCCTCACGATATAATCTGAGAGACTTGAGTTTTCAGACGGTTACATGTAGGACTGTTAATGTTGATTCAGTGGGGGAGGCTTTTCCTGATGCTTGTAAAGCAGAAGGGGAAGGGATAAATAAGAGGTCCCCTCGCCGTCGGTCATCGCGACCCTTCCGTCCACCACGACTCTGTTACTCGTGCCGTAAACCCGGTCACATAAGCCGTTTTTGTCCTGTTAGACGTGGTTTAGATGGGTGGGCTGAATTAGCAACTGCAAATGGCGGTGTGGGGTCGTCCACGGGGGACGAGGCAGGAGTTCCTGAACGTACTGCAGCAGTCAGAGATGTTACTCTGTCTCGTTCCCAGGAGTGGGCGATGTCCATTCCAATTAAGGTTGGGTCTGTGCCGGTAACTGCTGTGGTAGACACGGCCGCCCAAGTCACCGTCATGAGTGAACATTTATTTGCTAGGCTGGGTCTCCAGGGGTTGTCGTCTTCGCCTATTCGGTTAACTGGTGCATTTCGAGGAATGACCAGTATGGGAATGCTAGTTCGGCAGGTCCCAATGTCCATCTCCGATTTTCACTGTACTGGAAATATAGTGGTGGCACCGTTGGTTGACGACCTGTTGCTAGGCTTCGATTTCCTGTCAGCCTATGGATGTGTGGTAGATTTTAGAGATAAAGCCTTGGTTATTGGGGACACCAAGGTTTTTGCAGGTTGAATTTTTATGGAATGGTGACTTGTTTAATGTGGACTCCATTTCGCTCTGCCAGTAACTGATAAATGGTGAAGTTAGTTGATGGGCCATTGGTGACGCATTTTGTGTATGCGTCTGAAGAGATGTAGTATAGTGTCAGCTTTGTGGGGATATACGGATGTGTGCCATTACGTGTATGCACTGATGGATGTAGTGTATTAAGTTTTGATTTTCTATGTGAAATTATCCTATTTGGGGGTTGATTTGATTTTGTTGTACAGGATGTTTGTTTGAGGCATTGTGGAATTGAAGAAAAAAATACATAAAATTCTAGACCCAAACAGTTGTTAATGTGTTGTGTAATGTAATGTGTATTTTGGAACTATTGTTCTAGAATTATGGTGTGTGTTGGAGAACTCTTGTGTGTGTTCGGGAGTTGGATGTTCGAAAATTGTGATCTTTGCGCTGCGGCGTTATATACGTGTAGTGTGTTATGGGAGAGTTTGATGCGTTATGGTGAACTAGGTGTGTTTAAGTAATCTTTGTGAGGAACCGGGTGCTGGACGCCTGGGTTCGATGGTTGCCGAGTGATTAGAGAATTTCTGTGTGTGAAGATTCTGCATGGTGGATCTACGCGTTAATGACGTTTCTGTGCGATTCCTTTTGAGATTTTATAACTGTGTTCTTTGTGGGTTTTTCTGTGTGTGTTAAGCTGACTCATGGAGTGACTTGGAGGAGATATTGAACGAGAATATGTAGTGTGGTCAGCCATGTCGGAGGCCTGAGGTTAAGGGAGAAGAGTACCGGTCCTTCTCTCCCCCATTTCTTCGCCATGGAGCCATGTTGAGAATTGTCTATCCGCCATCTTCCTCTGTGTGTTTTGATTTGTCGTTGATTGGTGGACCAAGATAGCCGCTACATGGAGAGTATCTAAATAGGGTATGGTCTCGAAGCTCTTATATGGTCTCAACCCTTTTCTGTTTATGAGCTCAATGATTCTTTTTGTGTGAGCTTGATAACCTGTGGAGGTGTAGCGGTTACGATTATGTTTATCCGTCATAGGTGCTCCTTCTCTCTGGTGGGGAAGCCGTTTTGCGAGGGCGTATGTACATTGAGGTCAGTGGGCATGTGGTGCGCACACACGTTTCTGGCTTTTCGTACGTACGCCGTTGAAGGGTCCTTCCACTCGAAATTGTTGGCTGCTGACGAAGGCGAACCTTGAAATTATTAGGGGAGGGAGAATGGGGAGCTCAATATATAGTCTGGACAGTCAGTAGTTTAGAGGCTTGTTCCAGTAGTGGATTGTATGACGGACTGGTAATTATTGCGGCCATGTAGCTGGTAGGCTGGCCTGCCAATTATAGTCTAGATACCAGTCCTTGGTTGGATAATGTTCTCGTAATTATTGCGGTCATGTAGCTGGTAGGCTGGCCTGCAGATGTGGCTGATTGTATTTATTGGGGCCGTAAAGCTGGTAGGCTGCCCGCCGATTATATTTTTGAGAAATAAAGTGATCAGTCCCATGAAGCTGACCATTTGAGTGAGATTTTTAGTGGGTTTGGGTGTAATCATAGACAGTCTGTTAATAAGACTGGAATAGTGGGGGGTTATCATTTTATTGAAGTTGGGTGCTTTTAGAGAGCAGTGTACTTTTGTGCACTGCAAGTTACGCATTTTGACGCATGTGATATAACATGGAGAATTCACGTCTTTGTCTCGTATTTTAGTAATTGTTGTCAGGGCTGGAAAGGCGGTTGCCTGGGATAGGGAAGGGTTCTATAAGGGCAAAGTAAGACCTTCGCCAAAAAGAAAACGGGGAGGGGTGTTGTAGAGGTAGCTTTACGCTCGTGAATGTTAATCCCTGGCGTGTCGAAACAAATCGTATATACCAGGAGATTGCATGATTTCCGGCTATAGTTCCGATCATTACCGACCCGAACTGGTTTGGTCCCGAAGAGAGAGTTTCGGAATACTTCGGGGCACGGGCGATTCGAGAGTCTGCACGCTCTCTTGTTCAGATTGGGTTAGGACTTTGAACGAACGAGACATACATAGAATTCGGGCTGGAATGGAGGGTGGATTTTAATGGGGGATCTTTTAGCTCTATATCGCAGTAGGTGTTGCTAGCCTAGGCACACATCTCTACGACACCCTCATAAATATCGGAAAACAGTTTTTTGCGAAGAAAACACAAAAATTAAGAATTCGGAAAATCGTTCAAAAATGCCTTTTTTTTTAATGTCGATGTGACATCATCATGGCGGTCATCTTGGATATTTTTGCATTTTCTAGTAGAGCTTGACCCAAGATATAGTGTAGTAAGTTTCAGCACTCTAGCCTTTGGGATAGCTAAAATATATCCTTAGCTGCAGTACACCCCCAAATCGCCCAGGCCAGATAGGGTTAATATATGGCTGCAGATAAGTTGGCCCAATCAACAATTTTATTCAGAAAATAAGCTTGTTACCTATTTCAAATCATGTGTGGCCTATAATGACTGCATTCATTGGGACCCAGTGGAATATTCTCCAGCTGATGGCAACTTTAGGGAGAAATCATGTAACCCATGAAACACTAGTGCCCTCTATCTCATTGAAATGCAATATAAGGATATGACTATTCATCAATGGAAGTGATTGTGATTCAATGAGATAGAGAGCATGGGTGCTTGATAGATTACATGATTTTGCCATCATCGGGAGAACACCATTTGGGCTAAGATCAGATTTGGTAAGCATATACATGATATTGGAAGATGTATTTTCAATCACATGATCATGATTATATTGGACTAGGCCCAGTCCAACTGACTATCACAAAGTATTACACACAAACTATTTGAATCTTGTTCATGCATGGTACAGTATGTTTGTGGTTTGTTTCCTCATCTCAGTGATCAGGGCCTGATCTAGTCTTTTGGTTTGGGCACCCATGCACGGCGCAAAGTGTGATATTAAAGTTACAGTGAAATAGGCTGCAATGTGGGACTGTCTGATAACTTTATATTTGGCCACAGTACTTGCATTAGTATTGGTTTCATCCTGTTCAGAGAGGGAATTTGCTAAAAAAAAATGAATTGGGCACCCAAATTTATGGCACCCAAACCCGTTATAACGGACTCAAAAACAGTCTGGATCAGGCCCTGACGATTGACTGTGATGGGGGTAATGTTTGGATGCTACATAAGTGTGATATATATGTAGGGTCCTATCATGCTGTACCATTGTGAACAAACATTATTTTTCAGTATATTGTTTTCTAGTGTTAACAATCAGCCTGAAAGCAAAGGATGATGAACCCTTTCCAATATACATGTAATTCAACCCTGCAAGTCCACCCTGCCTGGACCTTGAACTAAGATTGCTTTCTCATTTTAACCCACCTGTCTCTCAAGCGAATAGTTGCAGATGACACTAAATTTACCTGATGTCATGGTCAAGTTCAAAAACAGGAAGAACCAACTGTGAAACAGTATTGGCAAAGTTTGGGAAATCAAAGCCTGCAGGCTGCATCATGCATCTATGAATTTCCCAAATGTGATGAGATACAGAAATAGGAGGTAGTTCCACTGTGTTAGAGACCATT
Source organism: Hanleya hanleyi (assembly GCA_036873755.1). Taxonomy (NCBI): domain Eukaryota; kingdom Metazoa; phylum Mollusca; class Polyplacophora; order Lepidopleurida; family Hanleyidae; genus Hanleya; species Hanleya hanleyi. The sequence goes on from JAVTVY010024102.1 coordinate 87,396, forward strand.
AGTAATGGCATCGTCCCGCATCTGTCTTGATATGGTGGCTCGAAATATTGCATCCAAATTGGGTAGACTTTATAGATGGCTTCCAGTCCAGCAAAAGTGTTTATTATTCAAGCACAAACACCATCAGATGAGCTACAGTAAGTTGTGCCACCTAAGACGGGTGCATAGCAGTGTTGTTGTGATGAAGGAACACTGGACTGATGACCATTACTCTGATGACAACGATGAGGAAGATACAGAAGATTCTGGGAATACATCAGACGGTGAGCTTCATCATGTTCATTGGATATACTAAAATTGTATGCTGCTATAGATCAACTTCTTTACGACCGCACTGCGGTGGTCTAATGGTTAGAGCGTCGGCCTCGTAAGCGGTAGGTACTGGGTTCGATCCCAGGCCGGGTCATACCTAAGACTTGAAAAATGGAACTTGTTGCTCCCTCGCTTACGCTCAGCATTAAGAGGATAGAACAAGGACTGGTTCGCTCGGTGTCAGTATCATGTCTGCCTACGGCATGATATTTCAGTGGGACAGCACTATAAAATGGCAGCATTAGATCTGCTCTGTTACAAGTAGGTGCCCCTGTCCCTCCCCCTCCCCTCCCTTCCCTTCCCCGTTGTGATATAGCTGAAAAAATGTTGAAAGCGACGTTAAACCCTATTCACTCATTCACTCAACTTCTTTACTTGTAAATGTACTTCATGTACAATTATGTACCTCATGTATATATACCTGTATTTGAACATGTCCCTGTATTTGACCATGTGAATGCACCTGTATTTGATAAGGTGTACATGTAATATGCAGTTACTTGAGATACATGTAGTGCACATGTGCAGTGTAGGGTACTATATATACTACTACTAATCTACTGACATAACATTCCAATATGTATTGAAGAGCACAGGTTCCTGTTGCTTCAACGCATTTTGCTGAGAAGCAACAGGAACTTGATAATGTGATGTCTAGCACTGTAATAATGCCATGTAAGCATCTTATCTGTGTCTTGTGTGCTGTCCTCATTGTTTTATTGGGTGGATGGAGGGTGTCTGGTTCCATGCTGCTTCATAGATTTGCTTAGGAACGCAACTTGGCTGGGTGGTGCTTAGTTGCTTCATCGTGATAAAACTGAAATAATGTTGAAAGTGAAATTAAATCCTATTCACTCACTCACCCACTTGTGTTGAGGAGACAAATATTAAAGAAATTAATTACTGTAACCAGTCTAAAAATATATTGCACCTACAATGTACTTGCAAAGTTTACTTTTGCTGCCCTGAGCCACACTGAACATTATGATTATCAGACTTCTGATGTTTGCCTTACTTACACTGAAATATTAACTAACTTGTACATTGACTCAAGTATATTTCCATCATACAATCTTCAACTTTGTTCACATTGCAGCTTTATTAATGCAGTTTTACATTTTTTTCTTTTGCTATTAAAGTTGAAGATGAGATTTTGGAAGACCCTAGGCACCAAGAGTTTTTGAGAGAGTACTACAGCATTCCTGGTTCTGGACAACGACTGTTTGTCATCCAACCCGGTGAGCCAGATCAATGTTTTCAAGCCATGCAACAATATTTACATCTATATATTTAGCTAGTGCATTGGCTTCCTTTAACCCTCCTGATAACTTGGAAATCAGCTGGTAAACTAACAACTGAAGTTTAGAAAATCCCCATTGTTGATTGTAGAAAGCATAAAAAATTAGGGGACATAATTATATCCTAAAATTGACTGAAAACTGCTTGATACTGATCTGTGTTAATGTGAAGGGTAAATGTTAAGGATTGTACCACATATGTACTGTTGCAGAAATCAAATGGGGCCCACAGAAAGAAAAACTGACCACTGCAGAACTTCAGCTGGCTGAAGCTTGTGCACTTGTGGACACTCTACATAACTGGAAGGTTATAGACAAGGTCAGTTTATTCAGTTGCTCAGGTTTTTGACAATATCTGTACACTGACTGGAAGGTTATGGACAATATCAGTTGGTTAACATCTGTACCCTCAACTCGAAAGTTATTGACAAAGTCAGTTGATTCACATCTGTACCCTTAACTCGAAAGTTATTGACAAAGTCAATTGGTTCCCACCTGTACCCTGACTGGAAGGTTATGGACAAGGTCAGTTGGTTCCCACCTGTACCCTGACTGGAAGGTTATGGACAAAGTCAATTGGTTCTCACCTGTACCCTGACTGGAAGATTATGGACAAAGTCAATTGGTTCACATCTGTACCCTTAACTGGAAAGTTATGGACAAAGACAATCGGTGCACCCCTGTACCCTTAACTGGAAGATTATGAACAAGGTCAATTGGTTAACATCTGCACCCTTAACTGGAAGGTCATGGACAAGGTCAATTGGTTCACACCTGTACACTTAACAGGAAAGTTATGGACAAGGTCATTTGGTTCACACCTGTACCCTTAACTGGAAGGTTATGGACAAGGTCAAGCGGTTAACACCTTTACCCTTAACATATCGACTACCAGGTAAAAGTTCGATATTCACTGCAAAAGCAATAAAATTCTATTGTCGGCTTTAGAAGGTATTGGGTCCACTAAAAGGAAGAAATATATTCTCAGCTTCACTGTCATGCCTTCAAGCGATTGAAAGTGGAAATTCAACTCATCACACCATCTTGAATATAATTCTACAATTATATGACTGTAAAGTTGATCAACTGATTTTATTGTGTTTTGTTGGGTACCTTGTCACGTTGACATCAAAGGTAATACTGAAGCTGATAAAATGGCCAAGGCAGCCCGAAGTGATGAGGTTGATCCTGTTGGAATCTCATACAGTGATTTCGGACCATCTATCTGTGCTTATGTGAGAAAGTTGTTTCAATCTTTGTGGGATACTATGGATAATAACAAACTTCACGAGTTCAAAAAAACTGTAGGCTATACTCATCTGAACAGCCAGGAATGTTTCGATCAAGCTATGATTAGACGATGTAGAATCGGCTACATTGTATACACGATTAACTGACGAACTAGGTCTCACGGTGAAACATATTCTTATCGACTGTATAGATTTTAAGATTGTAAGAGATCACTTTTATCGAGCAGCTACTCTGGAAGATCTTTTTAGTCGAGTAATAGAAGATTGTATTTTGGATTATTTGAGAGAGATTTGTTTGTTGAATAAATTTTAATGTATTTACATGTTTGTAATGCATTAGTTTACTGAGTTATTAACTTGAATACTTAGAATTTGTTTGATCCTTGCTATATCTGAAATATTGCTGAATGCGACGTTAAACCTTAATTCTCTCTATCCTATTACTGCAAGGTTAATACAGTCAATCTGTGTATACTGACTATGCATGGAACCAGATTATTATAGTGTCAGTTTGACAGAGTTCTGGTTTATCAAGGTTCCTTAACTTCCAAATACTTCAAATTTAAGTATTGGGACCATGGATAGTGTCAGTATTGAGAGGTTGTTTGCTTCACCCACAGTATTCACAGGTTTCACTGTACAAAGGCAAAATAAGTTGCACCACATAACAAGTAGGTTATCCAGGGCTGTCATGGCTGTAGGAACATGAACTATTCAAACTATTTAATTCCCACAAGAAATCTTCTGCAAGAGCTTCATCGGATCAGTAAGCTTATACCTGATAGAATAGTAGATCAAAAAGCAACCTTCATGTTCAAAATTGTCAATCAACAATGTGCCTCATATCTTAATGATCTGCATGTATTTAAATATAAATGAAGTCACAACAAGAAACCTCAGGTCAACTGCGAATAATAAATTTGTACCTTCCTCCGCCCATAACATGCTATATGATGCAAAGCTTGAGCTATTCAGGAGCAAAGTCGTGGAACTCCCTATACCAAAATATTACAGCATCTCCCTCCCTTGGGCATGCTGGGATATTTAAGTCCAGAATGATGAAGTCTTTAATCAGCATGAGTAATATTGAGTAACATTCATAATTATATATATCCTCTTTCCTTATTAAGATTTGTCCTATATACACATGTATGTAGGCCTAATTATAGTTTTTTTTTAAATTTTCTTGTTGCTAGAGGGCCTCAGGGAAGAACAGTATTATTGTAAACCCGCAGTAAATAAACTTATAAACCCTGTGCTAACTGGACATGCTGGAACGTTATGGGCAAGCCTGGAGCAGTCACACCTTTAATCTGCCTGACATTTCTGAAATATCGTCTAATTCATATAATATGACAGTGAAATGGTCTGTTGAATGTAACCATGCCTTTCCATACTTTCCTTTCTGTTTGGGTTATAAATCAGTGTTTTCCCCATGTACAAGTAAATATTATCTTTTGACACATTCAGGTCAAATGAAATCTTGAAATACACTGCAATCAGTCGATATAGTTAACTTAATGTATGTACATACTGATCACACACAGATGGAATCTCCATTTTTTTTACGTGTTTCATTTTCATCTTTACCCGCAGGCCATCTGTAAAGTCAAGTCATTAACAACAAAGTATATGTTTGGTAAAGGTAACCTGGAAGAGCTAACAGCCAAGGTGAAAAGGAATTATGACATATCTGGGGTGTTCCTCAGTACCAACATGTTAACTGGTCTACAGCTCAGCACATTACAGGATCTATGGGGTGTGCCCATCTTTGATAGGTAACTTATCAGCTAAGACAGTGCAGATCCCACCCCCCCCACCCCGAAAACATACATGGCAAAATTTTGGACATGCCTTTCACAAACTCTATTCCGCAAGCACAGTGTGGTAATGGTTCATCAATGTTGAGGGAATTATGTAGGTGTCGGTCGTCTTTTCACATTACTAATATGTAACAAGATAGAGTGCTATAATCCTATCATTGCCCCGTACTTCGACATTTGGCTCTTGTTGAGTGCAGGACACCAGCAACTTGTTGAGTGCAGGACACCAGCAACTTGCCTGTGACACTTTGTATTCATTATTCTGACTTATATTATTTCTTGCGCTGTAAAACTTACCTTCACATACCTTATTGCTATCGTGTTCCTACGCGATTGCCTATTGTAACACATTACCACAGAAACAAAATAGTCCCCTGTGCTCCCCAGTGCCCATGCGCGAGTACCCAGAATCCAATCTGTCCGACCACGTCACTTCCTTCTTTCCTCTACAAGTCGTAGTGGAAACACGTGTTCTCAATTTCGTCTGAAAAATCTTGGATCTACTTTGAGTTTACCACGCATTACCTCGGAATTTACCTTGGATATTACCTCGGATTCTACCTGGGATTAATACCTTGGATTTACTGTGATTCTGTGATTCTTGGATTGCCTACCGGGCCTGGAAATCTCACCCGTCGGGAAGTATTCAAATCATCTCTGAATCAAATAAAATGGCTTCTATTGTCTGCGTTGTGGTCTATGAAGCCGGCCTACGGGCACGCTTTGGCTGGTCCGTTGTGTCGGGAGAAACTGGTTTGACCAGTTTGTAAGAGGAATGAGCTTTGTCCCGTCAACGTATTTCTGACAAAGGGAAATATCTTGTCGGTTCATGTGCTAGTGTATTTCTGTCGTCTCCCGTCTAGCGGGGCCGAGAAATTGTATTGTTCTCCGTCTCGTCTTTAGTGTAACGGAGAGCCTACTTTTCTTATGTCTGTTAAACGTAATTTCATGTTTATATGACACCCCGTTTCAATTTATTGTTGTAATAAATATTCTTCCAACTATTTCTGATTATGTGAAGTTTGTAACGGGTACTAAATGGCGTTCGTCATCCAGGTAAGATTGTACACGAGATGACCTTGATCGCATATGTTGTTCCCTACTTCCAATTTCAGATTATCGTACTCGGCTGCATCGAACACCTTGGTACAGCCTCGTCATGCAGAAGATATTTCTACAACAATGCCGGAGAAATTGAGGAAAGATGTGCCTGCAATTTCTTCCGTTATTGCACCACTTCCGTAAGGTCGTCGGTTGTAATAACTCATGTTTCCGGTTTGCTGTGTCTACTTCCCTCAGCAAACTGGAACTTCGATGATAAAGTCGGAGATTGTGACTACCCCCCTGTCAAGGACCCGTCACTTCCGGAGAATTTATCAACAATTCAGCCCAGCTCATCGCCGTCTACACAAACTACGGAGATGTCTGCTGCATCTGTAATATCACCACTTCCTGTCATCGGTGACTATTACACCAGTATCCGGTTTTGCTGAATCTGGCCGTTCATTTTTGAATGTGCCGAGATTATATAGGGCTCTGCCGCAACCATTGTCAGCACCCCGCAGCTTCTCAACCGGTACTACAACCACGTACGCCTGGGTCCAGTTATGACTTCCGGCCTACGTCTATTCCGAGTTTCTCGGATATCTTCATGCAACCTCTTACATCATACCTTCCGGTATCATTGTCTTACATCGGAACTTCCGCTTCTGTTCTTGCGCATGTTCCGACGTCGGCAACTACATCCTTCTACAGGCTTGCTGCAACTTGTGATGTTCTCTTACGTAATCGTTGTATGATGTTCCGGTTCTACCATTGATGTTTAGTTCTCCAGTTACGTCATCGATGTATAGTGTTCCGGTTACGTCATCGATGTGTAGCAGACCGGCTGATTCCTACACTGTTCTGACGTACTCCCCATTTCCTGTTCGTCATGCGGTGTACAGGCCTACATCATATCCTTCTGTGGCTTCTGTAGTCCGATGTACCTCGTCGTGTGACTTCTCCTGTTACATTCTTCGGTTGTGTCACATTCGACTTCCGGTACATCGGGTGTTTACTTTCGTTCTCCGTCTTTCGAGACGTGAAGTAAGGGTTGCACATCTACATCTGCTGTTATATACGGCGCATGTTTCAACTTACGTGGCTTCAGCTTCCGATTATACAGACATACGATGTATCACTGAGCTATTTATTCTACGATAAAGAATTACATGCCTATACTCAGCTATACACAGCCCTTGTATTCCCCCGTACCTGTTTGTTACGGAAGAAAGAGGGGGGACGCAAAGGGCCTCGTCGTATCCTATTGTTTCGGTTGCTCGGCCACATCCGGTAACGTCGAATGTTATCAACTACTAACATCACATTCGACTTCCGGTTATGCAGATCTTCACTTCCATCTCTAGTCTGTGAGGCATACGGTATCGTATTTAGACCTATCCTACACAGGTAGTGAATGTTGCTCATCTGCACCTTCGGCCTAAGTACCCAGTTAGGCCGACAATCTCTCAACGACTTCTGTCACTTCCGGACTGGAAGTACAGATTATGTCACCATATGGCTGCTTCCTATAACAACTCACTGGTGACGTATACGCAGTTATTGAGAGTTTCCCGTCTTCACTCTTAACTTACTATCGTATGTTGTGAAGACACCTGATCATCATTTACGGCGTTTTACGTATTGGTTTCGACCGTGCAAACGCCTACTTTGGTGACAACGGAACTGTTGTTCTTTTATGGATTCGGATATTTGACCACTCCATTGCTTCAACCGTTTCCGTTTTGGCGAATTTTCACCGCTGTGTCTCGCTCTACAGTTTTGAGAAAGCAGGTGATTTATTCCCATATCTAGCTGCCAGAAGTTCTGCCTATCTTCATAGCGCATTCCTTCTTTTAAGGGGCTACGGCGTTCTACGTATTGGTTTCGACCGTACAAACGCCGGCAATCTCTCATCGGCGTCTGTGACTTCGGAGAGGAAGTACAGATTATGTCACCATTTTGATGTTTCTTATAACAACTTACTGTTGACGATTACGCAACTATTGAGAGTATCCGGTTTTCACACTTAACTTACAATCGTAAGTTGTGAAGACATATGTTCATCAACTACGGCGTTCTACGTATTGGTTTCGATCGTACAAATGCCTGCTTTGATGTCAACGAAACGCTTGTTGTTTTATGGATTCGGATACTTGGCCACTCCATTGCTTCAATCGTTTCCGATTTGGAGAATTTTCACCGCTGTATCTCGCTCTTCAGTTTCGAGAAAGCAGGTGATTTATTCCCATATCTAGCTGCCTGAAGTTCTGCCTATCTTCATAGCGCATTCCTTCCTGTCTACGACTTCTGTCAACTAGCAACGTTGGTATCTGGTCGTATGACTTTGCAGCTGGGCAGTATGACGTCAATTTCGGTTTTCACTCCGGATTGTAACTCATTCTGCAGTGTCACAGCCTCACCCGGGCCCTCTAGTCAGCTTTACAATTGTCTTTGGGTCTTAACGAGGGTTTGCGCATGCGCCCTTTACCGTCCATCAGTTTCCGGTTCCTCGTTGATCCATATGACTTATGTAGACCCTGACGATTGGGTGTTGCTGTTGCGTCCTGAATGGAGCATTATCTCCAGGTATGACTTATTGTCAGAATTTGGATCAAATTCGTTTGAACCAAACATTTTGGGTCTGTTTCGTTCAACTATTTGTACGTCACATCTATTCCCAAAAAATTCTGACAATGATTGCCGAGTTTGGTCATCTTAACGAAACAAGGAGAGATCGTACTTTCCTAGAATACGTGATCTTCTGCAGTTTCTGCCCTATGGGATCCTGATCGATCCTCTGGGTATTCCACTTCGACTGTGTCTTTAGAGGTATAGTGAACGTGTTCACTAAAGAAATCCTCTTATGGAGACCTGTTTCGACTTGTCTTCTTCCGCACACAGCTCATCATGGGATTGTGATTACGCTGGTCAGTTATGCCAGAACATGTTATCTGGCTAAGCTTGACACGGATTGGTTTCATTGGAACCGTTTCTGTTAAAATCGCATTCCCTCATCTTCTCTACTTCCGGTGGAGAATGTGGCATTGATGACAGACTTCTCGGCGATGATGACGTAGTCGCTTGCCGCGACCTAGGGACTTCATCTCCGATGTCACGTAACCGGAAGAAGCTACGATTGACCTATTCTTCTTGAGGTTACATCCCTATTGCGGCTAAACTACTCCTGGCAGGCGAGTGTCCAGGGTGGTGTATGAGACTGCGTCGCCTCGTCATCGTTTCCTCAGTTTGCAGCGGAATAGTTCCAGCAACATGATCGGTTTGATAGGCAAGCTTCAGTGGATACTCTTTCAGTTTCCATGATACGTGTCTCATATACCGCGCTACCCCGGACTTATTCAGTTCTGTATTACCTGTAGTGTAAGCACAGAATCTATTTTTCTCTTCTGTCTTCCCTCTTCTAAAGTGGATGACAATATGGAAGAGCCTTCATTCCGGCGGTAATGTTGCTGTTCTTTTCTTCCGACACTGAGGTATCATTGCTGTGGCGTTGAAGTGTTCGTCCCAGTACGCACCTAAATCCTTTTTGGAGGTCAAATCTCACCTGTACTGCTCTAATTTGCACGGAGAACATTTGACCGGTGTTTCTTCCTCCGTCTCAGCCATTCTTCTAAGACGGTGTCGAGGAGGGCTGGAGAACATATTTGGTTCGAGAATTGACAGTCGTCTCGTTACAGCGGAAGTCAACAAATTCTCAATAACCAACGCTTGTGTTGTGTCAGACATCATAGCTTTTGACCTTCATAAACAAGCACAGGGAACAGTGATGTGTTTCCCCAGTGACTACTGCTTTTAGGGATCGTCGCTACGAGTTTGTCACGTTTCCGGTATGTCGAACTCTCTATCAGGTTCTTACGACCGGGTGACAGCTACTCGTAGACCGCCAGGTCATATGCTTCAGTTATGAGAAATTTCAGCGACTTTATATTCCTCATACTACGATCCCAGCAGTCATGGCAGCGTCTTGCGTACGTTTATGGCGTATCCTTGCCGGAGGACACATTCTTCGGCCACTGCTACTCTGATGACAACTATTTCGGCGACCGGCTTCCGGTCAGTGGCATCAGTACATGTTATCTGACCCAGTTCCGGTTTTCCCCATCAGCCAGCTTTTCTTCTAGAAAATGATTTGGGTTGTCTTCAGAGCATCTTCACGTAATACGTCTTCCAGAACAAGAAGCCCTTCCATCTCGGGTGTTTTCATCGAGGATGCCATATAGTAGCTCCTCTCTTCACCTTACATCCGATTTAAACGTATCGGTTAGGAACGGAGGTCTTGTTCAGCGAGCGACATATGTGTAATGATATGCGATATCTCGGGTTGTTCAGGTGTCAACGCCTCGTTCCATGTAAATCTTTCTTCCTCTTCCTGGAGAAGGATGGATGGATGGAGTCGTTTGTTCACTCCGTCGCTTTCCGATGGATACTGAGATTCACTCCAGACGTTGCAGTTCCGGATCTGGTTTTGGCGCTGTATCATTTTCAGGAGTGTCTTTCAGCCTACATGTACGACATCAAATAATAACCTACTGTGATCATAGATGACGATGTTTTTATATTCCTGCAGTCTGGTAGCTTGTTACCGCGGGAGTCCGGCAGATACTTCATGTGGGAAACTATTATCTAAGTCTTGGTGCAGCTGATGGGCACTAAAACCTGGTCATATTTTTCCCCCCAGACTTCGCTAATTTATGCATTGTCGTGTGTTACATGGAGTATGAACCGGATTTCGTCATCCCAGCATATCTACGGGTTCTACACTTCCGGGATTTGTCATCAGTATCAGTCGCTTTATGACTTACTTTCCGGAGTCCGTCAACCCGGCTCTGTCCAACAGTTTATAATTCAGTGATGGCAGAGTTATGGGCCCTCATAAGCACTCTCGTGTGCTGACACGTGCGTTTGTTCTGGGCCTGCGTCAACGGCATCTTTGGGCCCTCTTCTAAAGCAGGAAATATAAAATATCTTCTTCCTAGCTTTCCAATACTTCTCGTTTGGCGTACAGTCGGACGTACCTGCGGAGGTAACACTCTCCTAGGTTTGGATTCATCAGATCAGGGCTGTACTGACATCCTGATTTCTATGATCTGACATTTCCGTGGACGACATTTGACTTCTTGAGGGCCGTAATCTGGAGGTTTGCGATACGTCTGTCTGTCATCACCTCCGGAATTGGATGCTGTTGAGACGGGATTTCTACACTCTGGGACCGCGGGTGGCGCCCAGGCCGTTGATAACCCGTCGACATGTATGCACTAGTCCTAGTGAGTCTACCAATTTTAAAAATTGTAAAAATTGGTAAGTGTTTGCTCTCCCCAATTTTCAAAAAAAAGGGGGGGGGAGACGTTTCGGTCTAGTGCGTGTCACCCTGTTCACAGTGCCCTCTTATCGGGGGCGGGTGATAGATCGATAACCATAATATACTCATCTTACATGCGTTTATGGCGC